>JAPYYV010007551.1:0-21235 GCA_030522625.1 Copidosoma aretas | reverse complement strand
GCTTTAAAATGAAAAAAAATACAGTCTGTAGCTTAAATAGTACCGGAGTTATGAATATTTGAAAATTCCTCCTACAGCCCGAAATCACCGAAATCGCGGAATTTCAATCCTTTCTAGCGTCCAAAATATTGTGATAAAAAAAAAAAAAAAAACATGTGTCTCTTTTTTTTAAATACAGAACCCGTAAAAAAAGTTTCAGCAAAATCAAAAATGTGTCGGTCAGAAAGGTGTTCGGTTTGTAAAAGAACGCCTCATATACGGTAGTTACAACCTGCTTTAATTAGTCTCCTTAACGGACACCTAAGTTACAAATGCGACACAATCAAATTTACCGTCCTCGACCACGATACCAACCAATTGTTTTTCACACTATACATTCTTATAATATATACTCACGAAAAATTTTACTGATAGCTAGGCCTTTAACAAAATGCTAGACTACTGAATTATGTTCATAAAAAATCAATTTTCTAATTAATAATATCAAAATAAATTTTACAATCTGTAATCATAACGAAGAAAAAAATTTGAAACCACTTAGTCAACATGTGTATCTTTGTTTCTGCAATTCTGTGTGTAAGTATCTCTTAAATTTAAACAACTGAGGCAAAGATGATACAAAATTTCAATCTAATAAGAATCAAAATAACAGAAAATATAGAGAGAAAGGAATCAAAGTATGATTAATTGTGACAGTAACAGTAAAATTGAAAATGATTGTGAATATTTTGGGGTTGGCGCAGGGAACGGGCAGGTGGCTAAGTCCCACTAGTATAAATATTTGTGTATGCCTAATGTATAGTTCCAAATTTTCCTGGCCCTTGTTCCTCCCCCTGACCGACACCGGCGCGATGGACATCCTGCGATTCACGTAGGAATTTGTTTAGTTTTAAGGTGGTTTGAAAATCGACGTTCGCTTTTACGCCCCTCAACAGCATCCGCACAAATTTGGTAGTTTTCTCCGTGTTTAGATGAAGAAAGTATATATTTGTATTTATTAGAGCCCCGAGCTTTTTCGCTCCCTCTCTGCGATTAATTTTGACCTGCACTCCCTTTGTGAAACCCCCGCAATTTAAGTAGTTTGTTTCTTGCTTGCTTTTTACGTGTTTTGTCTCTCCCTTATTTGTCTTCCCCCCCCCCCCCCCCCCCCCCCCGTATAAAGTGCCCCAGCGCTCTCTTCGTAGGACCCTCGCATGAATTTGTTAATTTTTTTCGTGTTCTAGCATCAGAATTTTTCAATTTTTTAGAGTCCCCCCCTCCCCGCGCCCTTTTGCTCCCGACTCCCCTGTACTACCGCGAACACAGATTCGCCGTACTAACACCCAAGCAGCACCACCACAATACAGTTCACGCAGCCTCCGCACTACACCCTACGCACATTGCTTTACTGTAGTGTTCTTATAGGTTTTGTTGGTAACATACTAGAAATTCAAGCATGTGTTTGCATCCGTGATTTTATTTAGACGATTTAAGATAGGGTCCACATATTGACACTTAATTTCATTGCAGTGCTCAAACTTGCCATCCAGTTATTTCTACATTTTTGACACATATTTTATTTACTTATATGACAATAATATGTATAGAAAGTTTTTAGTTAATGTATATCTTCCCTTTTTTTTTTACTTATTTTAAATACCAGAATATTGCTTGAGGAAATAAAATATACCCTACGATGCTAAAAAAAAACATTCGATAAAATAAAAAAATTATTAATATTGAACAAAAAGTTAAATTTTGACACTATCTAGATACATAGAAATAAAAATAGTAACCGCGTTAGGAAATCTCATGTTTATTTGTTTTTTATTATAAACATTTGAGATATTCGATTAAAATTTGACAGCCGATAACAGACAGCAACTGTTTTACATGAATCTTATACTTTTCTGAATAATAACAGAGTCATATGAAACTATTTTTATTTCTTTGTTAATTTATTAGGTGACTTCGACCATTATTTACACGTCTTATATACGATTAACTGAAATTTATTATAACAATATGTATTAAAAATTTATGATCAATATAGATTTTTAATGCTTAAATATTCTTCAACCATTTTTTAAAAATTAACACTCTTTTTATTGTACTTAGATTTTAAACCCAATTCAAATAAAGTTTTTCACTTTTCCCTATACTCAATATTAATCAATATTGTTCTTTAATTAATCATTTAACTTTTATACTGTCACCTTACAATCGGTCTTGAGTCTTTGGTTCTTTGACTGTTTAAGTCTTTTGACATCAGTCTCTTCTATATTAATAATTTTTTTAAGGTTTAAAAAATAATTTTTCTGTTTTTTAATTTTTGGATAAAATGTTTTACTTGATCTTCCACTCCACCTTGTGGTCATCATGTAGCAGCACTTTTATTTATTGTAGTTCCCTATTCGGCATTTTATAAGATTAGAAAAGTTTGTAGGTTAATAAAATTGGAATTAGTTGAAAATATTAAAAGTTGTTTTAATGTAATAAATGAGTTTGATTCTGTGTTCTACCCTCAACATGTGTATGAATATGTAGCACTAAAAATTATTTAATTTTGTTGAATTATTTGAATCAATAAAAACAATGCAAATGAATAATTAAAAAATAATACTTAAATATTATCTAGAGTGGTGATACGGGTAAAAAAAAGTTTTTAGAATGATCTTTATTTCTGTATAACATACATTTTTTCCTGAATACAAGCTTTCGTCAGCACACAGGTTGACCTCTTCAGGTACAACAACAAAACGACAGTCAGTTTAAAAAAATATATTATCTTAGATCGCAGTATAAATGTAAAATTATTTTTAAGTTTATAGTAAAATTGTACCCACATAGACATCAAATGAGTAATATTTACGTTACAACAGCATAGTAGCTGGTGGTCAAATGAGTGGGCAATATCTGTACGTGTACACTACAATGAGTATACGTATGAGTACACACGCATGGACAATAGCAAGCATGACAATAAAACTACGGTAGTATACATATAGAAAGATACGAAAGCTGAAGATGCGAAAGCTAAATGGCCTATTCAACTCAAGTACGATGGACAATAAATTACTTTCTAAGCATGTATCTGGTAGGTGTACTCACATAAGCACGTTAACTTTTTATAGTAAACGTAGGTATAGTAAGCTGATTAAAATTTATAAAACAACAGTGCTCCAAACATTAAACTTTGGAATCCATGATGTATGCACCCATATCAGTTATTGAACCAAATATCTTACTACTGAATTAAACCGTTTGAGAACTTGAATCAAAGATCCACAGCTTTATAATTTTTTGTTGCACACATGGATTAAACTTATTTATTACTTTTTTCTAACTGCAATCAAAAATTTGTTTAAATTCTTGGTAACTTACTCTCTGAAATTCTCAACAAAACCACTAATAATGGCAGCCGAAATAATAATTATGATTTTTAAATAAATGACGTTCCTACTAATAGACCAGATAATAATAATTTCAGTAATGCTGCTGAGTCTGATAATAACAGTATTGTCGAATTTATTGTTAATCTTAACACTGTACAGTTGCCTGATCACGTTAACAAAGTTGTTAGTTTAGGGCTGAAATATAGTGTTATGTTTATTAAAATTAATCATAGAAGTACGATTAATATTATCAAAAATTGAGAATCTAGTCTGTATAAAGTGCCTGCCTGTGATGAATTCGACGATAAAATTAGACACTCCATTACTCATATTATAAAAGCAAATAAAAGTAAAACCACACACATTTCATATGAAGATCGAGTGTTAGCGAAAAAATTGAAAAACCCAATTTTTTTTGCAAAAGTAATGTAGAGATAATGTTCACTCAGCCGGACAAAGATAATAATATAGTATGCATGTGTAAATCTGATTACAATAAAATGTTGACTTTATTGTCTGACTCTCAGGTATTTGTCGCAGTATGTCGCAATACTTCAAAAAAATTGCAATTAGACACTTCCTCTCTAATTAAACATTTTAACAATAACAATTTACTTGCAAAAATACCATAATAATCATTTCACTCTAACGGATACCGTTCTCCCCAGAGCCTATGAACTTCTTACGATACATAAAGAAGGCGTCCCTCTACAACCGACAGTTTCAACCACAAATAATCCAAACCATATTTTAGCTTCTATTTTATACTCCGAATTAAATAAATGTCTTGAACAACCTGCTTCGCATATGAACAATAGCTTTGATTTTCTTAGTAAAATTAAATACATTTATATCCCTAATAATTATACGTTAGTCTCATTAGATATAACTTTATTATTTACAAATGTACCGTGTGACGTTGTGATACAAAGTCTACAGAAGCGCTCTCTCCTTATAATTGAAAAATGTAAACTTTTATTTACTGAAATAGTTAAAACGACCGAATTCTTATTTGGGAATACATATTTTTCTTTTGATACGAAATTTTATCATCAAGTTGAAGGTACACCGAAGGGCTCCCCAATATCTCCATTATTGGCAGATCTCGTTATGACAGATTTGGCAGAAGAATGTCGGAAGATGTTAGAATCAACTCACCAAACTACTCCGACCTTTTTTTACCGCTACGTAGATAATTCGATTTTTTTTATACATAGTGAAAAAGATAATAAAATTCTAAATGTATTTAATAATTACCATACAATGTTAAAGTTCACACATGAAAAACAAACCAATAATGGTATCAATTTTTTGGATCTAATACTTAATATCAATAAAAATTCAATAGAATATAATTGGGTCATAAAACTCTCGTCCTCTAAAAGAATATTAAAGTATAATTCTAATCACTTCAAGCCCTTAAAAATCAATGTAGTATATAACTTAGTGGATCAGGCTTTTTTTCTTTCTTTCCATGATTTTTTAGATACAATCTTAATACTGTTAAGTCATTGTTGATATCTAATAATTATCCACGTCAATTTTATAATAAATGTATTTTAATAAGATTATGAAAATTAAAAAGTTCTTTTAATAGCTAAACATCACAACATCAACAAGTACAACAAGACCGCTGTCTAGGTATAGTTTCTGTTCCACACTTGAACTCCCAACTTTTACTCTAAAATCAAAAAAACATCATATGAAAAATTTTTTAAAAACAGTCTTATTAACTGAAAACTAACTTAACAGTGTTATTGTTAAAGGTAAAGACCGGGTTATAAATCTTGATAAGCCTGGTGATGTGTATACATTTTTCTGATCTCAATGCCCAGCAAGATATACTGGTTCGACATAAAGGCCATTAAGATATAGATTTAGGAAGTATAAGAATGTATACAATAATAATTCCGTTATCTCTAAACATATGACTAATACGGGACACTTATTAACTAGGAAAATGCGAAAATTTAAGACATTCAGAGTAATTTGTATCAAAGAAATATCTCTGAAATGTTACATATTAATTTTAATAAAGACAATATTAACTTTTTCTGGATATTTTCGAACATTTTATTTTAATATACTTTCACATTTCCATTTCTTGTTTCAAAACTATTCAAAATGCATATTCCCTTAAATCAATGCTAATATTATTTTTAAAAGAATATAATACGTGATTGATGAAACAACCTTCAATACAAGAATTTCCTTTTTGTATTGATAAAATATTATGATTTATAAGGCACAATAAATCATCAAACTTAAGATCTTCATTCTGTAGTGCTTTATTTACCTACATAATCAAATTATACATTCACAAAAATCATCTGCCTCTTGCACATCTCTCCATCATCTTTTAATCATATATTTCTGACTGATATTATTATTATTTAATTTGCTGTTTTTTCGCCGCTTTACATATCAATATGTACTTTATAATTATTTTTTCTCTCATTGTAAATTTAATAATGTATTTCAAAAATATACTAATTTTTTTATTTATTTTATACTAGTATTCTGAAAATATTTCTTTCAAAAAAAACTATTAATTTAAAAAATAATAGAATATTGAAAAAAACTATTGCTTAGGGTAGGACTTCAGACACATACACAGACGTGATCATTCGTGATTTCCGATAACACCAGATGAAAGTCAACTTAGCATATATTATCGAGGGCATTGAAATAGAATAAATGCAATACTATTTTTTGAGTCAACTTACTCGCTCTTTTTCTAGCAAAATAACAAATAATTTTTAGAACTTATAGAACTTATAAAAGCTAAAAATAATCAGACATTTAAATATATTTTATAACATCTATATTGGATCAATAGAAGATTATCTATACACTTACATTAGTACAATAATTCCGTCGATTTAGTGCATTTATGCTTATTACATTTTTGCGCATATATGCACATCTTATACAATTGCCATTATACTATTTGAAAAGCTATTACATTATCGAATGATATTATGATTTCTTTTTAGCTAAAGCGAATCCTTACTGTTTATAATATTTTGACTGCGTAAATCCTAGTGTTTTGTTATTACGAGCAGAATTTTTCTACTTGATGTTATTGGTAAAATTTGTAATTAACATTTAAAAAATTTATTACATGCTTGATATTTTTTTATTTTATAGTAATTGTTAATTTTTATACGTGTATTTTTATTTTTTTTTATTTTTATATTTAATGTAATTCTGTTATAAAATAATTTATAAAAAATAATAACTGTAATTCATTATACGGTAGTTTATTATAAGACTTAATATAAACATTATGAATACAATGCATCAGAAGCCCTGTTTGCTCTTTCTATTGAAAGTAAATACCTTTATTTACCTATAAATTATAGTTGCGCTTTTGCTGTGCTGAAAAAAAAAACACTTCATAAGTTAAGACTTTATATATTACGTTTTCATTGAGGAATTATTTTTGCAGCTCAATTCACAACTTTCGATCATGATTAATATCTTTTTAATATAAAATTTAACCAAACACTTTTTCACATAAGTATTGCTTTGTGTGCATACGCCCATTATAGTATACTGTCTTACTTTAATATTACGCATGGTTATTATTCTTTTAGTAAGGACGACAATCTTAGAATAAGCAGATTATTTTAAAACAAACTGATTATCGACCAAACAGTAACAAGATGTGTGACGAACTTTTTTTTAATTTAAACTTGTAATTTTATATGGTTTTCCACATGGAATTACATATGGCAGTACCTATCGGAAATCCATTATGTATTGCCATATGAAATACCATATGTAATGCCATATAGTTTTACATAAAAAATTGCATGCAGAATGACGTTCTATATTTTGAGGTGTTTTTTCAATAATTTATTTAATTCAGACTAAAATTTTATACCTTGATTATATTTCTAAAACCTTAAATGTATAAAAAGTGTGACCAAATAGTTTATATCTAAGAAACTAATAGTGGAGTCAAAATTTACGATAAAACAGAAAAACATTTTTTGGTGGAGCTGGGGGGGAATCTGGATGGGAGCTGGGTGGGAGCAGAGGGAGGGGGGGGGGGGCGGCGGCGTACTACGATTCAAAACGGTAAAATTTGTCCATAAATATAATATCTCCCGTTGTAGTTGACTAATTGAGATAATTCTTTGTGAAGCTTGTAGGTGAACGATCGCAGATGATGAGAAATTTGTTTAGTTTGACAAATAAAATGTTAAAAGGGGTGAAAACAACCCCTAAATAGAGGATGATCGTTGAATTATGAACAAAAACTTACAGTTTCACTTGCATTTCTTAATTTATCCGAATAAAAAGAGGTATAACATGGGTTTTCAGGTCGCTGAAAACGAATCTGCTATAAGATTATCAAAATTCAAAATGGCAGATTCAATATGGCGGAAAAAAATTTGTAAAGAAATTAAAAAATTTAAAAAAATTCGCGTATTAAACAAAAAATTCCTTGATAAGAGGTATTTAGGGTGCTGAATACAAATATGCTGCCAGATTCCTGAAATTTAAAATTGCGGATCCAAGATGGCGGACTGAAATTTTAAATAAGCACTGTTCACTAGAGGTTTTCGAGGGTGCTGAATACGAATCTGACGTCAGATTTTGAAAATTTTAAGTGACAGATTCAAGATGGCTGATAAAATTTTTCGGAAAAATCAAATCATTATAAAGGGGTCTTATAGTAATTTAAGCGTAAACATATTGTCTTCATTTTAACAATAAAATGGCGATTTTAAATAGAGAACAAAATAAGTATTGGAAATACATTAAAAAGGTTTGTATCCGTTTGAAAGATTTTGACTAAAAATCTGTTAATCGATTTCCAAAATTAAATATAGTGTTTTAATTAAATAAAAAATATTACGTATGGATTCATGAGGACATAGAATAAGTATCTATTGTTAGTACAATCAGTTATATACCTGCCGATTGTAACGTTGTTTTACCAAGAGTTTTTACATTAATTATAATACGGGATCTGACGTAGATATAGTTATTTCATGTCGGTTGCACTATGTACATTCATCATGTATGTACATTCTTCATTGGCAATTAATTTTAATATTGAATATGCTTTTACATAATATGAACGGATTTTTACGATACTATACTTACAGCTATTATAACTAAAATTTGAAAATAATAAGTCTGATGGATTCAGTAATTACTGCGTATTATCAATTCTCACGACTTGTAAGAGATATCCAAATATTCAATCCTGAAGTATTTAAAACCAATTTTTTAATCGTATTTTTAAAACTCGATCTGAAATTGTTTTTGTAATAAATCGATCTTAAACTAGTATCGTAATAAATCTTGTATGTAAGGGATCATGTACAGATTGCGTTAGGATATTTATGATAAATTAGCTTACACATCTTTTATCATACTTAATTTTCGTAAAACTATTATCATTGTTATTTATATTTAGTCAATAATCACTCAAATTATAAGTGCATTGAGCTTATGGTCAGGGCAATTAAAGACCATCCATAACGATGCGATGCTAGTCTGACTTCAATAATATAAATGCACATGTTCCTAATTGTAGTCCATCCTTAACATGGTAGGATACATGTTTGTGTTCCCGATGTGAGTCAGCCCTTAATATGGTAGGAATAAATCATTTTTCCCTATTTTAGAAAGGCCCTTTGCATGCTCACGCAAAAACGCTGAAACGCTAGAAAGTTTTATTAGTTTTAGCGTTTCAACGTCCAATTTCAGAGAAGCTGATGTTACTGTGTGGGCATAAACATATAAGTACATACATGTACAGTCTTAGGTTAAGTTAACCATTGTCAGGCTGAAACTTGCGTAGTTTTAAGCGCTTGGCTGCAGCCTTAAGTAGGCGGTTAGCAAGCTGAGCTGGGCCCAAGTTTTGACCTGTTAGTTTTTTTAGGCTTCAACTGGTTGTTTCTGATATACTGTAGGGCCTTCTGCAAAACTTTGCGTTAAAATATTTTTCAAAGTTTTATGTTACATAAATGTATTTGTGCAACTCAATGAACTTTACTTACTAAAAAGGGGTATACATAATAAATCGTAACGATGGACTTCAGAAAATTTTAATAATGACAAAGGTAATATGAGGATCCAGATAACGCGGACTAACATCTGTCAAACTTCTGCTGGCTTCTTAGACTAGGAATTTTTACCTAAGATTATCAATTTGGAAGCGTTCGATTTATATTGTACTATCGCTCTATTCGGTCGGTTTATTTTTTCTAATCTTCTTTAACTTCTGGTCGTTATTTCCAAATTTATTTATTTATTAATGAATTTTAAAATAAATGCCAATATCATGTTAATTAAAAATCCATGTATTGAAGAAGGATTACGTAACGGAACAAGACTTAGAATAACTCAATTGAGTATATCATTGAAGCTTAAGTTATCACAGGTGAGCAAATTGGGGATAGAGCGGTCATACGAAGAATAACATTAAACACTAGGACTTCATCCTTTTAACCCTTTGTTTTATATAGAAAATAACTTCCCTTGCAATCAGCTTTTTCTATGACTATCAATAAGTCACAAGGTTAGCCTTTGATAGATTAGGTTTGTACTTGAAAAAACTATTATCTATTGGTCTAAATAATTGTGAATATGAATATATTGTGAATCGAGAGTAAGGTCGGGGTCACGGTCACATGAATAACACGCTTGCGCAGGGCGCTCCTAAAAAAAAAGCTGGCACACGAGTCGGAAGGTAATAAAAATTATAATAAACTAACTACGGGATAAGTGAGACCAAGTGAACGACTGAAAAGTATTATTCCGAAATAGTGCGCGCGTAACCTGAGGAAAAAAGAGAAAAAATCTTGAGTGCTGATTAGTGAGGTTAGGTTCCACACAAAGTAAATGGTGGGTGAGCCGGAAAAAAGGAGAGGAGGCCAAGGACAAAAACAGGGCGAAGGATGTAACCGAGAACAAAGACAAGGGTCGACCTAAGAAAGTAAAAAAATCCGAGGGGACGAGAGAAGGTGTAAAGGACTCAGATAAAACAAACATGGACAAGTTTTTGAAGTGAGGGATTATGAGTTTCGAGGTAGTAGCAAACGGAAGAAAGAATTTTGAACAATTGCCGGTGAAAAAGGTGGGCACACACAATTTAGAAGCGGATAGAGGAGGGGATCAAAAGAACTAAAAAATTATAAAGCTAATGGAAAGAATGATTAGAAGTTGAGAAATGACGAGAAACTACCAGTAAAAGAGAGGGCACAGTCGTGTTGGATAGAGAAAAGCGGGATTGAGAGATCGATAAGGAAGGAAGCGGTTGCCCAGGACCGGGAGTCGATAACGTTTGGGAATGATCAGGTCAGTTTAACTAGCGTCCGGCAGAGGCCAGCGATAAAGGCTACAACTACAGAGATTCCGGAGGGAGCGGCACTGGCTGACGACAGCGAAACATTCGAGAGCGAGCAGCTGCTTGAGGATAAACAAGGAAGCGGCGGAGAAGTAAAAAAGCGAAGGGTATTTTTATTGAATATCGGTAGATTAAAAGCCAGCTCGTAGAGAGAGCTGAAGGACAAGGAAGCTCTGAGCAAGAAGCTAAGAATAGCTAAGGAGATTCTAGGTAAAGTGAATGCGGAACGGGAAAAACTCGAAAGGGAACTAATAAAGGTAAACAAGCAGCAGAAAGCAAGCGTGGCGATTATGGCCAAGCTAAGATTAGGAGTAGTCACATTGAACAATGAGGTAAAGTGCAGGGAAAGGGCGGAAAGAGCAGGCATCGAGGGGGGGGGGGGGATTGATAAAAACATGATGCAGACGGAGCATTTGGCAGGGATAAATAGTACGATCTCACCAGGCGAAAAAAACGTGAGCGGCGGCTGTGATACGATAATGGGTAGAAATAACGCTAAAAGAAATAAGCCAGAAGTTATGAGTGCGGGAGAAGTTGTATATTAGATGGAAGAGAGACAGAGAAGGGAAAAGAATATTTTTATAAGAGGGATTCGAACCGTAGGGAAAGGGGTAGAAAGGGAAATAGGAGAAATTATTCAGTGCAGATTAAATATTGAGGCAAAAATTCGAGAAATTCAAGCCATAGGGGGGAGGGAGGACTAGTGGTAACAATGCATTCATTACATAACAAAACAGAACTAATCAATAATGTAAAGAGTAGAAAAGGAATAGAAATTTAGATAGACGATGATTATACAGAAAGGGACAAGGATATCAGGGACTGCATAAATTTATTGGCTGAGGAAGAGAACAAGGCGGGACTAGGAGCACAAGTAGTTTATTTGAAAATAAAAATTCAGGGGGTCTGGAATAAGTGTAATGAGGAAAAAGAAGGGCTTAAAACAAAAAGAAAATAGGAAAACACAGACATTTCGTGAACAACAAAGAAAGTAAGCATTTTGCGGGCATTAGGATGATATCGTGGAATATAGCGGGTATACAAAAATATGAACCGACCAAAAGTCATCTGTACAAATTTGATATTATAGCTCTTCAAGAAACTTGGCTAGAAAAAAGCAAGGAGACGAGTGATTGGGACAATTAGATAGGAAAAATATGACTAAAAGGCGCTAGCAGCAGTAAGGGAAAATAAAAAAGGAAGAGCTAAAGGAGGAGTCTTGGTAGGAATTAATAAAAACATAGGGAAAAAGAGGATAACAGAATGGGAATACGGTGTAGTGATTTCAGGGATTCGTCCAAACAGAGATAAAAGACATAACATAATTATTGTGTAGAATAATGTAAGAATTGATAATGTAATAGGGAACTTAAAAGAAATTATTGAAGATTTAATTGGAAAAGGTGAACAGGTAATAGTAGCGGGAGATCTAAGTGCACGAATAAAAGAATAGCAAATTAGTTAAGAAGGAATTAAGGAAGAGACCAGAAAGTCTTGCAATAAGTTAACAAATAGAGAAGGGAATAAACTATTAAACATGTGTGAAGAGTTAAGTCTAACTATAAAAAATGGAGATACTAAGGGAGACTGGAAGGGGGAAGTAACTTTTATAGGGGATGGGGGCAGTTTTGTGCTAGACCTAGTACTAGAATTAGAGAGTGAGCAAGGCAGCCTGATACAAGAGCTGAGGGTGGCTATAAAAATGGATCTAGATCACCAACCAATAGAGTTGAGTATACAAAGGGATGACAAGGAGGTAGGCCGAAAAGATAGTGAGATAGACTGGGATCAAGAAAGTTTAAAATGGGACGCTAAAAAAAAAGACTGGGTACACGGGCGAAATGAAAACTAGAGAGAGACTTCAAATAGACAGAAAATATGCGCAAGATTTATGGAATGCACTTGTGAGTGAAATATAGGAGGTGGGTAAAAACTAGGAATGGTGAGGAAAAATATGTTAGCAAACGCCGAAGGGGGCATAGTAAATGACGAAGAAAGTGGGAAACAAAAAAAGAGGGTCTCGGCAGCTCTAAAAAGATGGATAAAATCCAAAGATGCAGACGACAGACAAAAATTAAAACAAGAGAGAGTGCTAGTAATAGTGATAAAGGAGAAAAAAATCGATGAAGAGAAACAGAGAAAATGGAATCTAGTAGAGCAAAGTAGAACAAAGGAAGATTTTTGGAGAGCAATAGCACAATTTCGACCAAACATAAAGCATAAAGGGGCCGCAATCAGTAAAAAGGAATGTGTAGCAGACTTTAAAAGTATACTGGGGGCGGAGAATTGAAGGAAGAATACGGCTGAGGACAGGGACAAAACGGAGGAAGAGGAATGGAATGAGCTGAATAAGGAATTTAGTTAGGACGAGGTTTAAAGAGCGATAAGAAAAATGAAAAAGGGCAAGGCTGCGGGTGATGACGGACTGGTAGCAGAATTTCTGAAAGAACTCCCAATAGTATGGATCGGGAAACTAACTTCAATCCTAAACAAAATGTTTGACGAGGCCTAGGTGATGAACGGATGGGAGGTAGCAAGAATCTTTCCGATATATAAAGCGGGCGATGAGACAAAGGCGGAAAATTATCGTGGGGTATGTATGTCTGCTTGATATAGGATATAAACTCTTAACATGTATTACGGCATACAGACTGAGGAAAAGTTTAGAAGAGAGGAAAGGTCTTAGCGAAAGTCAAGCAGGATTCAGGGAAAAAAGAAGCACGAGAGACCATATCTTCGTATTAAATAGTATCATAAACGGCAAATCAAAAACGGAGAAAGGGAAAATTTTTATATGTTTCGTGGACTTTAAAACAGCTTTTGATAGGGTAAACCGAAGAATTTTGATTAAAAAAAAAGAAAAAATTAGGAATAAAGGGGAAATATCTGAGAATGGTTAGAAGCATTTATAGCAATACAGAAAATAGGATTATAAAAAACAAGGAAATATCGCAAGGATTTGGAACAAAAAGTGGAGTCCGACAAGAGTGCCCTTAAAGTCCGTCTCCTTTTAATATTTATATTGAAGACATGGAGCGAATCTGGAAAGCAAAAAAAGAGAGAGAAACAGTGATAGGGGAAGAGAAAATTTACAGTTCAAAGTTCGAGGATGACGTAGTACTGATGACAGACATGGGAGAGGGACTTCAAAGTATGCTAAACGACTTAAGAAAAATATTGTGATAAAAATAAATTGATAGTGAATGAAAAATGACAAAAAAGAAAAAAGACAAAGATCATGATTTGCAGAAGGGAAGGAAGGAGAGAGGGAAGCGAAAAATGAAAATTTAAAAAGCAGGATATTGGAGTGCTAAGGGAGTATAAATACCTAGGATTTTGGTTTTCAACGAAGAACGCACTGAGTACTCACGTCAATAAAACAGCTAGTCGAATAAATAAAACAATTAAGACAGTCTGGGGCTTATAGAAAAGGGCAAAATTGGGAGCTTTTAGAGGGAGGCTATTCTTGTTAGACACAAGGCAGGATGTTTGTACGGCTCTCAAATAAGAAATGGTAGGAAAGATGGGAGCGAATCGAAAAAATGCAAGGGAAATTTGTAAAAATTGCATTGGGAATAAACGAAAACACGCCAAACTATACATGGAAAAGGGAAGCGGACAGACATAGCCTAGAAGTAGAAACGAAACGAAGAGCAGGAAACTATTTAAGGAAGATTGAGAGAATAAAAGATAACAGATGGCTAAAAATCTGCCGGAAAGAAGAAATAAGGGAAATCAGGAACAAAAAGGCTACAAAATGGGGCAAAACATATCCAAGGTATTTAAAAAAATAGGGGACAGAGAAGGTATAACAGGTCTATAAGAAGGTCAGGGAATGCAGATATTTTCAGAAAAAATAAAGAGGGGGTTAAAAATTAAAATAGACCTGGAAACTCAAACGGACTGGAACAGAATTGCTATGTCAAAACACTGTGACTACTACAAGGAAATTAAAACAGGAATGGGCATCGAAAGTTATTGGGGCAATAGGGCACTGGAAGAAAATATTTAAGAACGGTGGGCAAGAATGAGATGCAGGAGCGTAGGAAAGACGGGTTACAAAAGGTACTTAAACACGGAATCCAGAGTATGCTTCAGAAAAGAAGAGACAGTGAGGCAGTTTTTATTTGTAGGACGGCAAAAAAGAAAATAAATAAAGAACTAATGAGGGAAATTGAGAATTTAAGACGAGGAGATAGGGAAGAAATAGGCTAAGGCTCATTGCACTATTCAGTGGTGATCTGAATGAGGGGATGTGCAAATATAGTATAGAATTTGATAAACGGGCTAGATCAAGAAATGAAAAAGGGCGATAGTATAGGGGTACAATAAGTCAAATTAATTTTATACATAGTATAAGAACTTAATTATCGAAATAACGAAAATTAAGACAAGGTATAAAGTATACTAGAATATATAAGAAAGACTGATAGGTGCATAAAACTTGTTTGTAAAGACATAAAACTATGTGAGCGTTATTGTCAACACATGGAATATCATGTGTGATGAAAAATGTAAAAAGATTACAAATCTGTACATGGAATCAAATAAATAAAATAATATATTGTGAATCGAACAAAGAAAATATTTTTAAAAACTTGAAATATCTATATTTTTTGTGACTATCATACGTTCATAAGAATAAAGAGTTGTACAATAATATTAAAATTCAGAAAGTTATTGAAAAAAAAAATAAAAATAATTGTATAAATGCCAATTGTATAAAAACATTCCCAGTATTTCAAAAAATTTAACCACTAGCCACCAAAAATATTTTACCTAAGTCCAGAACTACACGAAAAAAGTCAGAAATTAAACACTATCACACTACTGAACACTTACGTCTTCTTCCAAGGATGGTATAAATAAACCGAAATAATCTTATTTTAAATTTTGCAAATAATTAATATAGTAATAACCTACCGCTCATTTCTAAAGGTATAAGTATTCTGGCATGGGGGGTTGGGGCGCAGAGCGCGCAGTGGGCGGAGCCCCACTAGTAAATATATATACACATGTATAATTGTCTTATTCTGTGTGGGAATAATTTTTTGCTTACAATTTGTAAAGTAATCAACAAACACACACAACAAAATATAATTATGTGTTGTTGAATATCTGATTCGTATCAAAAAGATAGTTATTTTATTTATTTATTCCTGTAAAGATTTTTACATTTTTTACACCTCCTTTTTTGTATCTTCTGTACTTGAAATGAAGTTTTCGTTGAATTAATACAAATAAATTGCTTCTAACAGAATTCACCAACAAAATCATGTCAAAAAAAGTAGTAAATTCATCAGAGAATTTCTTAGTTTTATCTGTTAAAGAGACTTGGCTCCAATATATGGTACTCAATTCGTATAATTGATAGGTTGTAATCAGATAATAAAAATATATTGTAGTACAAAAGAGGGATACTTTAGGAGTTGAAATGAAATTATTTTATAAATTTTGCTGTATCGAAGTGTGCACATTTTTTTATTGTTGAAAAACGCTTATGAAATACCGTAATTTATTTATTCATTTTTTATTCAAATTTTAATTTGCAAAGTATGTTTCACTCCTTAAACGATTTAAAATAGAGTCACCATAGAAAATGTTTAAAAGATCATATCTGTCACGAGTTCGGTGCAATTGTTTATAAAAGAATTGACGTTTTAAACCCTTTTAGTAAACAATACTACCTAACTCGTTACCTATGTAATATTTTTAAAAATCTTCTACGGTAACCCCATCAACAATTTTTTAAAGAATAAAGCAAGCTTCAAAATTTTGAAATCAAATAATAAGCAAAAAACAATATTATTTTCAGAGCGTTTTTTTACTATCAGAAAATGTACACACTGTGAAATGGCAAAAAGTATAAAATAATCTTTTTTCAACTTTCCATACTACAATATCTCTTGATTATTGGATTGCAACAGATAGCTTTATCAGTTATTGCAACATTTTATATCGGTGCTGAGCCTTCTTAAGTAAGTCTAAACAATTTTTATTTGGTTTTTAATAGTTAGAATATCGTTTTTGACGTTTTAAAGTATACGTATACATACGATTTCTACACTGTGCCAATGTATATTGTACGTATAGACAACTGATGTGGATAGATATAACTTTACACCTAAAAGACGCCATTACCCATTAGGTGCTTCAGCGCCACAACTTATGCGATACTGTCTCATTCGGAAAGCTTCCTCAGTAGCACGGGCTGACATTAAGTATGGCGTTGACAGATATAGCCACTGCATAGCAACGAGCTGGATGTCAGTAAGCAATAAAACAGTTGGTCTTCTATCGGCCAAGAGGTGGTCCTTGTACTTGTAACGGCCTGACTAAAGGTGATCGGACGGAAACTACTGAACCAATAACGATCACAAGACGGTAGGATTGAACAAAGCTCCAGCTGTTTCTAACCCCACGCAACGATAATCGTCTTGCCGTGCGCTTACTTTTGTAGTATTTAACATCGAAAATTTCGTGATATTGACAATGTATTTTCTATGATAGACCTTTCATGAGATGCAACATTTTTCTTACTTAAACGCAACATAACAAAGCGATTTTTTGCAATAATTTGAATTGTAAATTAAAAACTTAAGAGGCACATGAAACAACTTGTCGTCTTCTCACGGTAAACTCAAAACTATTTTTTATGTATTGCGACAAATTAAAAACAAAATTGAGACTGTTCTGCGACGAATAGAGAATTATTGTGCTACAATATAAAGAATAAATAAGTTAACGGCCTTACTACGTTTAAAGTACCGGTTCTCGTCCGATGACCGAAGTCAAGTAACATTTGGCGCGATTAGTACTTTGATGGGTGACCGCTTGAGAACCTCGCGTGCTGTTGACGTTTTTTTTAGCAGTAGTAGCTCAGTTGGTTAATGCGCGAGTCTTGGTCAGTTGCAGTACTGATGTTCAAGTAAGGCGGTGCAGGTTTAAACCCCGGTCGCGTCAACTCAGAAATTTTTTCAGAGCTATTTCCGGCTGGAATTTGTTCCTAAAGTCTCGCAGCTAGTTTTGCATCACAGGATGATCCGAAGATGGGCTCTGTGCGTGCTCTGGGTAGGTGCAGGACTAGTTGGGGAAATGCGGGGTACAGGGGTAAAAAGAGGGTACGTGCAACAGGGCGACACGGGGGTTGGCCTCGTACGCGTCTTGGATAGGTGAGAGACTCAGTTAGGGAATTGTATGGGATCTAGGGGTGGAAAGAGAGGGTACAATAGTTGGCAAAAGATAGGACAAGGGGTTATGGTGGAGACTAGGGTAAAAGGGATCATAGTTGGGGATAGGATCAACACCCTCCACACCATGGTAGTAGAGGGGGCCCGTAAAAATCAAGTAAAAGTTGGTCATACATAGGAATAATTCATGAATTTTTTTTTTTATATATATAATAAATAAATAAAAACAATTTGAAGATAAAATTAAGACTTTTGTGCGATGTATTAAATAATACACTTTTGTTATTTGAACTATTAAAATTATTAACAAAAATTGCCCGTAACTGCAGCCCTGTTGAACAATTTTGACTTAGCCAGGGTTTTTTACAGCCTGGGAAATATTTACCATCCTGCACTCTACTTTTTTTTCAGTGCAGCTAAAGAAAAAACCAAAAACTTATAGTATTTTACAAAATACCATCCACCTTTATAGACTTGCAATCGTATGTTTACATGGTATACTAGCTGATTAAATTGAAGCATTATCTATATACTATTCACACATGGTCATGGATGCGTAACTTCTGTACAAGTATCTGAACTTATACCACTTATTTGAGGTGGCACATGCAGTTTTATATAAATAAGTATTTTAAATTTAAAAAAATTATAGGTTACAGTTTAAGCACTGCACTATTTATTCTTTTTCCATAACTAGTAGGTCAACTATCTCATTTCCAAGAAAAAAAATGTTGAAAAATTAGCAAATTGAGATTAAATTTAATAAGTCATGATTATTTGTTTATAAGTAATTATAATTAAACATGCAAAATTGAATTTAATGGTATTTTGCATGGCAAATGAATTCTTAAAAAAAATAAAGGATGAACTATCATAGTTTGGAGAAAACTCAATTATAATACTAAAGATCAAGCGTATGACGAATATTGAGTATACTAGAGCACTTAAAAATGATTCTATTTTTACTTCCTTATCATATTACAATTATTGACGTCACTAACAATAATTTTTTATCATTTTCACTATTATTCAACTTGATATATCTAGTTTTACTTAGCGTTACCACTAGGGCCCTTCGCTTGATACGGCACTAAATTTATGAGCACCCTGAGTCATTTAGTCAAATCTCATTTATTCAATAATTAGATATAATCATGAGATTAAAGCCAGCTGCAAAAACCATAAAACCTCTAATTTTTTACGAAATATTATTATTATCCGAACGGGAAGTGTTAATTTTTTTATTTAAGGAGTTTCCATAGTGTATGACCGTATCATTTTGGGGGTTCCAAACTGTGTACTTTATTTTTAAGAATCTACATTTATGATGGTAATTTGTATACTTAAAAGTATCAAGCTGTATAAAATATTACATATCATGGTGATAAAGTAAAAAAAATTTTTTTTCAAGCGAACGGGAGTAGCGGCCATACTCATTTCAGCTCTCGATTAGATTATTACCTCAATTACGCTTTATGATTTTCGTAATTTTCCACGTATACCTCTATATTTCTTGATCTCATAAAAATCTACAAGGTAAAATCTATATACCATTAGTTTTTTATCAAGATCCTTTTAGTTTTTTTGACGTGATAGCTAAATTTGTGTCTAGGTTATGCCTACTCTGAATTACGCGCGTGTTAAAAGTAACATTTTCAAACAAAGATTGCTCAAAATTGATCACGTTTACCCCTCTACTTTTATTTTAAATCAAGGGACGAATGCTTTAAATGTACTCTCTTAAAATTTCAAACGAATCTGTTTACTTTCAAAATTAACATACGGAGCTATGGGACCTCCTTAAATAACGTAATCAGAATTATTTCACAGCTGCAGCGATGGTGTAGATGGTGCCCTTACTCATTTAATTTGAGCATGCAGTGCATTACATTTGGACATCGTTATGTAGGTGTAACTTTAGTACAGACAGCTAGACATGTACTCATTTAAGAAGTTCTGTACCTTAATATTATTTATCCAATAAGTACATTGCATCTTGCGTTAGAAGCTAGCGATTTCCAAATCCTGCATTGGATTAGCCACCTCTGTTTTTTTTGCTTGCCTATCTGAGTAAATTTTCAAAATTAACTTTTTTTGTGAAAGAAATTATCTTTTATAGGTCATTAATATTCAATAGGTCTTGTGCAACGTAAAAGCGAAGTCATGCGACGTCAAAAATAATACGCGTTTATTGGGAAATAATACGAATGAGTTTAAAACAGTTATCTACTAGATAATAAGATCGATATAAATCATAAGAAACTATTGATAATGGTTATTTACTTGTTCCAAGGAAAGTACTAGATGGTTGACGAAAAGTTGAAGACAAAAGCTTAATGTTACGGATACATGTACAACAGCATACAGTAAGTATCCATACTGCATTACTTAAGTTTAAAAACATATGACAAATTGTATATAATTTCTCCTTATTGTAGCAATTGTCTAACCCCCATATTCTTTAATAATATTATTGGCTGCGTGTCTGACGGAACTTTAATCAACCTGTAGATCCACTATGAGGAAATTATAATACGATGATTTGGTTAAAACGTGATGTTGTACTGTTCAAGGATCTAAATTTAGCTTGCTAGAGAATATTTGCAGAGTAACTCTCTTGATTTGAATTGTGCAACCTGATAATAAAAAAAGAATATACTACCCTAATGTAAAGCTTTATTTTTCAGCTTTGAATTTTTCCCTTTTTAGGTAGTTAATGCCGCTGAGTATTGAGTATAGCTCTTAACGTGTTTAGTATAAAAAATAGTCATTGATTTTTCCAACAATTATTGTTGCTTAATGGTCAGTTTACGCTTAATTAGAAAAAATCACATGAACATCTGAAAGCTGGCAAAAAAGAGGAGAGAATTTTGACAAAATGCAAAAAGTTGAGTACATCTTTATCACTATATATTACGAGAATAGCAAATTTTTTTAAAATTAAGATATGTTTAAAACAGCACGTTAAATATTCTAAATTTATTGATAGATTAATTATAGTTACATTTTACTTATATTACTTGTTAAGTCACGACTTTGATTGCCTAATTAAAGGATAAAATGTTGTAATATTGACTAAGAAATAATACAATGTTCAAGAAAAAGATTGATATAAAAATATTATATTTATAGTTTTACAAGGAAATCGAAGTCGTCCCTGAACAATGCTGACTTGGTACTTCGTGACTCGAGGTAATTTTAATTAAGTGTCGAAATACAACCGAAGCAAGTACGAAGTCCAAAACATCTGGTCAGCACGTATTACTCTTCGAGGAAATGCAACTCCTCGCTTACTCTAG
>JAPYYV010007550.1:0-13309 GCA_030522625.1 Copidosoma aretas | reverse complement strand
TAAGTTCCAAAACTCAAAAACCTTGAAATCGCTGAAAATCACAATTTTCAAACAAAATTTTCAATCGCAGTGCTTATAACTTAGGACCCGAGTGAGGTTGTAAGCTCAATTTTAGCTTATTTTGAAGCTTTTCTCAAGACCTCTCGATTACTTTTTGAAAAATTACTCTGCAATGCGTTTAGGCTTAGATAGAATTGAAATAGTAAACCGAAGACAGCGAATTTTGTATTTTTTTCTATCGTCGTTTTTTCGTCTGTAATTTTTTTCATAGTGAAAAAAATAGGTGTCCCGGGGCAGAAAACATGTAGAGGAGATCAAAACAAAGAAAACTATGTGTCACACGATGATTTTTTTTGCGTTTTGGTGATGTGCCATCTCCGACAACGCGATGACGCGTAAATCAAGATTTTTTGGGGAATTCGACATATATATATAAGTACGTAGACTTAAAAATAGAAGAGGCAGTTAATTATTGTACATATCGTATCTCATAATAACAAATAAAAATTAAAATAAGCATTGAAAACTTTAAAAAAACTATTAAAATTAAAGATACTGGTATCAAAAGACTGGAACAGTCATGTAACTAGACTTAAAACCGATCGTGAGATGATGGTAAAAAATTAAAATCAGTAGTTAGTAAAACATCGATAAATAATGTGGATTATAATAATAGGCTTAAAAAGTTATTTTTGATCAGCCTAATACTTAAATACTATAGATACAAAACAAATTAAAAAAAATTATTAATAAATAAACTTAAATTAGGAATCATATTTTCTACAAATCATAGGTCAATATATATTCTAATAAGAAATGTTAGTTTATCTAGAAAATTTCTGAATAAAGGTAAAAGTCACATGATAACTTGACAGAAAAATAGAAATAGTTGTATACGACTCTTTGAATATGTAAAAAGATATTAGATTTATGTAAAAAAGTAACTTTATGTTAGCTTATGTTAGCTGACTGTTTATGATCGCTGATGTTTACTATAAAAATCAATCAATATTAGTTATTTTAAATAAATAATAATTATTTTCCGTGCATCTAGAAAGTCTCGGAATTGAATTTTTTGTTCAAAAGTAATTATACTTTTATTATTTTTAATGTTCTTAAGCATGTTGGAGTGTATTTTTTTTTAAAGCGATATTTATAATTTAAATCTGTATAAAAGGGGTCTGTGAAGGGGTGTATCGAGGTGTCAGAAGTGTAAAGTAAATGACTATTTATTTTAATTACTGCGTGAATTGTGGGTGGCCCAGTGGGACGGTTTGGAAGGGTGCGAGGGGGGCACAAAAAAAAAAAAAAATTACGTAAAAACACGAAATTAGCTACTTAATTTGTGCGTATAGTCCAGCGTGGAAGCTGCAGGGTATTTCAGAGAAAAGGCGTAAAAACGCTATAATTTTTGACACACGTAATAATTTAACGAATTATTACTTTAATTGCGAAGGGTCTAACGGAGGGAACGTGCAGAGGGGTTGCTGGAGCTAGCTAAATTTCAGCCGATAGAAGTATAGATAGGAAAATATGTACATGCATATCAGTATTATCATCATTATTATCGACATAATTATCATCACTATTGTTATTGTGATATGTAGTACCATTTAAATCGTCATCATGATTACTGTTATCCTTAATATCACGTTACCGCCTATAGTTAATGCCCTGTGTTTAAATACTACCATAACTTTTTTAACCATTATTATTTATGAATCTTAATTTATATGGTGTAAAGGGTGTTGATCCTAGCCACATCTATACCTCATGATTACCATTATCTTTAATACCATGTAAAAAAATATATTTTTTTTATTGGCGTCATTGTCATTATTAGCGCTATGATCAATATTTCCTCTAGTTTTTACCATCATATTTTTGTCATCATTATTATTACCGTCAGTGTGATTAATATTTTATTTGTAGTTACCAATATGGTTTGTTGTTACAATAAGTATTATATCGTTTCTTTTAATTGCCTTTATCAGGTTTCTTACGTCATTTAGATAAATTTTTTATTCATAATTTTCTTTTTTACCCAGAATATTTGTTTACATAGCAAGTAAATTGGTTTTATTAGGGTATTATTAGACCACAATATTGATAAAAGTTAATTCAACGGATTTGTAATTTAATTCTTCTTATCCTGATCTTTGGCTTATGATTAGCGTTTCTATAACATTTTACCTCTGTGTCTTCGTACGCATATCGGAGTATATCTTCTCATTTAGATTTGTCTTAGTCAATTTGAGATATAACCATTATTGTAAACATAAAACTTTTTTTACATTGTACAGTGTTTCAACGCTGTATATTTTGTGTTATACTTGTATTTTTTTAATGAATGTAGGAAGAATTCTAAAGTATGAACTGTTAATTGTTATTCACTTAAACAGTGTAGAATACATTTCTTTTTGTTAGACAACTTGATGAAAAATCGAAAAAAAAAACGAAGCTCTATATTGCTTTGACAGATTTTGTTGCACCTAATAGTATCTTGCTTTCAATGTTTAGTTGGACCAGTTTATTTTATAAATTAAAAAAATAAGAATTTTCTTACTACCCTTAGCAGAAGAAGAAAGAGAATTTTTTTTCCATTCTCTGTTCTCAGTTTTAATGAGAGACGCTTCGTTGGACATAGTTCATTCTCTGTGTTTAAATACAACTGTAACTTCGTGGAACATTATTATTTAAAAATCTTTATTTATATGGTGTAAAGGGTGTCGATCATAACCGCATCTGTGCCCTCTCACCTTAGTATTACCATAGCCCATAACCTTTTGTACAGTAAACCTTATTTGATGTCTCTTTCCATTCATATTCTCCTTATATTTCCAAGCCGTCTCATACCTTTCCGAAGTGCTTATGGACCCTACCCCTGTGTCATCTTGTGGTACAGTACTAGATGCAAGACTCGAGAAGAAGCTAAACATTTCTGGAATAATTAAGTCGAATAATTATAATTGGCAATACCATCAAATGTTGCGCTTATTATTCGATATTTCATCGATCTATGTAGCGCGTTTTGTTGCCAAAACAACGATTTTCGTTGAAAAATTGTCAATTTGAAATCAACGGAACAATGAAAAAAAGGCTTGCTCCGGCTGGGGCTCGAACTCAGACCTCCTTCTATCAGGGAAGGTGCTTTAACCAATTCAGCTACCGAAACCTCGGCAAGGGCTCGCTCTCATTGCTCTGTTGTGCGTCTGGGTTCGAGCCCCAGCCGGAGCAAGCCTTTTTTTCAATATTCTGTTGATTTTAAATTAAAATTTTTTCACGGAAATCGTTGTTTTCGCAACAAAACGCGCTACATAGATTGATGAAATATCGAATAATAAGCGCAACATTTGATAGTATAGCCAATTATAATAATTCGGCTTCATTGAAATATTCACCATCAAGGCAAATACATATATAAGATCACATATTATCCGCGTTTGACTGAAAAGATACGCACAACAGAGCAATGAGAGCGAGATCTTACCGAGGCTTCGGTGGCTGAATTGGATAAAGCCCCTTCCCTGATAGGAGGAGGTCTGGGTTCGAGCCCCAGCCGGAGCAAGCCTTTTTTTCATTGTTCCGTTGATTCCCAATTGACAATTTTTCAACGAAAATCGTCGTTTTCGCAACAAAACGCGCTACATAGATCGATAAAATATCGAATAATAAGCGCAACATTTGATGGTATAGTCAATTATAATAATTCGACTTAATTAAAATATTCACTATCAACCTACGAGATTCAAACTCGCACATTATTTGATTAACCGACATTTGACGAAATTTCACGCTTTAGTCAACTAAGCTACAATTCCTTTGGAAAGCAAATAGTATTTTTTCCTAATACTTGGGGAAAAAGTTTATTCGACATTCTAAAAGGGCAATCTTTTTATTCTCAAGAAACAGATGCCTTTGATAATGGTGGAAAAGACAATATTTTATTAGGATGCCAATTTAAAAGTGTTAAACTTAAGCAGAACTACAGTATTTTATTCGATAAAGCAAATGGATCTTTGCTATATGTTGATGTATGTCATCTATTCTATGTTTAAGCTTGAACTCACAATCTTACTCAAGTAAAAAATGTTTTAAGACATTGCATGATTCTTTCGTAAAAGATAAGTAATAATAATGATTTTTTTCATTCATTTCTAGTATTGGAATTACGTTTATACAACAAAATTACCAAAAAATATTAGAAAATGGATTAATCAGCATATGAATTGTGAAGATATTGCAATGAATTTTCTTATTAGTAATGTAACGAAGAAAGCTCCTATCAAAGTAAGTTTATAACAGTTTAGATATACAACAAAACTCTTAACCATACATGTCTGTAAATTTATTTGATAAAGTAGAACTTTAACACTTAATAAATATTTTTTACTGTATAAAATTCGTTTATTGTGACTTAGTTATTTTTTTGTGACATGGCGTAATAGGTTTTACGTACTAAAACATAATCATACTAAGATTGACATTTTTCTTCATGATAGTAATTTTTGTATAAGTATCTAAGAAACTGTACTTTTACAAGTGTTTTATCAGCAAAGCTCCTCTTTATGAAAAAAATGTTCTTAATGCAGAACATGATCAATTTATTTTTATGTTTCATCAAAGCGAGGTGCTACATATTTTAAGAAACATGATAGCAGTGCTATTTATCGTAACAAATCTAATAGCCGTGCTACTTATCGTGAGAAAAGCGATGGCGATGCTACTGATCGCAAAAAATCGACGGCAGTACTACTCATCACAACAGAATAGACGTTGATACTACTTATCGCAAGATAATTGACGGTACTGATACGCTTCGTGAAAGATCTATTAGCAGTGTGATTTTTCGTATGGTAGCTGCTTTCAGTGAGAATTTCTCTCATAGCTACTTTTCATAAGGGCTGTCTCGGTCGATATGAGCTGTTGACTCTTCAAGATCTAAGATGGCTGCTATAACATCATGGCCAGAAGATGAAAACTTGTGCATGATCTCTATCATTTTGGTAAGAATATTGTGTCTTTCTTCATACCTACTCAGATATAGCGACACATCGTAAATTATTATGCAGATCGTATTGAACACGATGAAATCGATAAGAACAATTAGTAGAATCAGGTTGAACAAATATTTCCCATGATAGCCATAAAATAGGCATCCAATCAGAGGATATGACAGGTTCCATGCAGTAACTACCTTAACGTAATCGGAACTTTAAAAGGTCTGCAGATACAGAACAGAATATTACAGTATGTATTTCTTACAACTCTAATAATATGGGTATAAAATGACAAGATAGAACATTTGGGATGGACTGAGTTGTGTTAAGACGTTATAAACTCAAAAAGCAGCCAATATAAAGTAGTGAATCCTCCAATTAAAATAATGATAAAACAACAATGATAACAAAGCTATAAAATTTTTTTTCGAAAATAGACCCTTTACCAAATATTTTTTTTGTTATTTATTTTTATTCGCTAATCCTAAATTTGCAATCAATTACATATATTAATATCCAAGGATATAATTCAATTTGTTTGTTAATTATAACTCGCATCATTTAAAGTTGCCATTCATTTTCCAGCAATATTTGGAGAAATAGTTTATTCGTCGACTTGTGATGATACTAATAATAATAAAGGGGCAGGGTGCAAAGACTATTTGACAAGAGCAAAACATTTTATTTTAAGTAATGTACGGTAGAAGTATGTATCGCCAGTATCAATTTCTACATGCATGTTTGTATTAATACTCACAAACAAAAATAATTTAAAGTAAAATTTTATCCTGATCTTACAAAGGTACAGCAGAAGTAGAACAATTTGAGCAAATATTTATATAAATAGACTTTTTTATGTGTACACCCCGATATTTCTGCCCTCTTTAGAAAACCCGTGAAAATTAAATTTTTTTACTTATCTTGCTCCCCCTGGCAAGTATATCATATTTTTTTGGATTTATGTTGTCCCAAGACCATTTTTCAAAAATTTAGAACTGTCTGTCATAATTTTCTTAGTATGCTAGAATTTTTTTTTTTAATATTCTTACTTCTGTTGTCAAAAGATACAATTTAATTAGGGAAATCAGGGCTATTTATGTATGACTCGAGAACAGAAGATAGTAAAAAAAGTTTCTTTGCGATTCCCATAACAAACAAAGCATTTTATATAGTTAAAGGTTATATCATCTTTTAAATTTCTTGAAAGCCAAGTGCGTGGTTAAGAACATTTTTCAGAAGCTTTCGTTCACCACAATTTGATAAGTTAATATTCGAAGAAAAGAAATTTAAGTTTATTTATTTCCAAAACCTTAGTAATATTAAATAGCCGTATGTATTTGATTACTTATGAATATTTGTATTCACCTTTTTTTTCCAAAATTTAACAAAAGAATTACTTTCAAGCATTTTTTATAATTTTATTTCATCAAGTACAAGTGAAAAGGTATTATCATAGGTTATGTCTTGAAATATTGCATAAGTGGCAGTGACGCTTTAGAGCTTATCATCTCCTACGCTTGAAAAAAAAATTGAAATTAATCAGAATTTATAGGCAAGGCAGATTCTTGTCATGAATAGTGCTTTCGATTTGATGATTATTTTGTCAATAACAAAGTTAAAAATGTAAGTGCACGTTGGAAAATCATTATTATGATTGCTGCGATGTGTTAAATTCTTTAGTTGAAAACGTATAATGATACTGTTAAAATATAGAAATGTGAGCCTATATAATCCTAAAAAATGCATACTTTTATCCTGCTATGGAAATTAATTATTTTTTCATCATGAATTAACAATTATTCTTTTCTAAAATGAAAGTCAAATAAAATTATTAGTTCTTTTTTTTTGGAGCACAATTGATAATTTTGGTTAGAAACATCTTCTTTTATAGGATATGTTTTTATACATCAAAAAAGAGGCAGTGACTCGTCAAAGCCTAAAATCTTCCAAGCAGTGAAAAAAAAAATCATTTTATTTGAACTTATTTTGAAGGCGAGACAGATTTTTGTCCCTGGAAAATGCCTTTTGGTACACTATACGCCCCCACGTCATTATTATATATATATCCCTACAATATATAGTTTAATTGTATGGGGCGCTAGTAATAGCCCTCCTCGCCTCTGCTCTCCCCCAAGCCCTCCCCTAACTGAAACTCTTGGAATAAAATTTGGTGTAAGAATACGCTAAAACTACGCCAATTTGGTAACTTTTTTATAAACGATATGGTCCCTTACGCTCCTTTGCCTTTCCACGCCCCATATACGTCCCCCCCCCCCACTTTTTTGTTGCCCTCCCCTCCCCTCCACGGTGGCCCCCTGGCCCGGTACACCCCCCCCCCCCCACAAAATCATGTAAAATTCTATTGTTTTTTCACTTATTATAAATACTTTTGACCCCCCACAGCCCCCTTACAGCCCCTGCACGCTTACTTGCCCTTCTCCTGCCCCACCTCGCCTTCCTTTAAAGTGATATTTAATATAAGTGATACCTATTAAATATATTGCATAGTGAAAAATGCATATGTTGATGATTACCAATCAGAAGTTCCATTAAAATGTGGAATGGTGCATATCTCTCGCACCTACCTCGTTAGGGCTAGAGTTTCTACAGTTTCGTCACTTACAGCTAAAAAAGCGTCCAAAAAATTTAACTGCGCATGTAAGTGTTGGTTTAACTCGGAACATGGCGACCAATCGTAGTCCAATCAGCGCTAAGTACTCATTTTTCTAGCCCATATGCATTGTACCGTGTACTGCCAATATGGCGGACACTGAATGCTCACGCAACTGTATAAGCTGTGTAAAGGTGTCAGAAAGGAAGGGCATGAATGAACTTCCTTAAGAACTGTAAAGAGCGTAGAAAATAATTTTTAAAGGATTTTCTGAAATCGTAAGGAAGAGAAAATATTGATATTATTTAGAAAAGATAAAGAAACTTTCGAACGCAAAGTTGTCCAATCTTAAAAATTTTATTGGATGATTTTAAAAACAAATATCATAACTATTTTACATAATATTTGATTGATTTAAACATTAAGCAAATATCAAAAAAAGATACTAAAGTTATATTTACACAAAGTTTTTTTACAGATATTCCCTTGTTATCAGGGAAAACTTTTTTTTACAAACAATAATTTATTACGTTTTTATTTTTAATATTTTGTCAATGACATGCCGTCTGTATTTATAAATATATTTAAAAAAATTTTATTTTGTCAAAAAAAGTGATTGTCTAAATGCCAAATTATGAATAAACTTATTTATGTTTGTAATCCATTACTATTCTGTATATTTTTACTAACAGTATAAAGTTATTAAGGGCCTAAAGGTCCCATTTTTTTTTTTCTATCAAACATATCTACAAATAGTTGTTTTAAGCATATTTTTTATTTTCTCTTTCGCAAATCACGTAGAATTGTTTTTACCTTAATTCTAAGGATTCT
Organism: Copidosoma aretas; assembly: GCA_030522625.1. Lineage (NCBI taxonomy): Eukaryota > Metazoa > Arthropoda > Insecta > Hymenoptera > Encyrtidae > Copidosoma > Copidosoma aretas. The sequence goes on along the minus strand of JAPYYV010007550.1, from coordinate 4,867 downwards.
TTTTACTCTTATTTTATTCCATTATATATTTGTTTATTTGGTGATATTCTAAGAAATTATTAAGGAAAAAATGTAAAAACAGGGTATAAATGTGGATTGATGAGCTTATAATTATATTAAGAGAGAGGGACCTGAGAGGAAGCTGATGAAAAGCTGAAGATAAGAAGGAGAAGGAACTACGGGGAGCGGAGTAGAGTGGAGGGTAAGGCTTACTTTAGTTCGCACAAGTATATATTATACTGGTATTGGGGTTTTATAGTTATTATCAAAGCTTATTGGGGTATACAATAAGTGGAGGGAGCTGAGGGGGTGGTGAGGGGGAGCTGAGGACGAGCGGGAAGGAGCAGAGGAAGTGGTATCCAGTCCCATAAAATATGCGTTTTAAATGATGTATCAATGAACGAATAGCTACGTGTTTTAAGAGGTAGCTAAGAGAGCCGACTGAAGGAAGCTGTGGGGAAGAAAGGTGAAGAAGGAGTGGGCGACGTGGTAAGACTAATTTTTGTTGATACAACCCAAATATTTTGTTGATATGATAACATCCCGCTTACATTTAGATTTGAAGAATGTTAAAAGTTCAGTTTTCGAATGGGAATCAGAGAGAAATAAATTGAAACAAGTAGATTTAATAATTTGGGGTAAGGCTTTAATGATTCTGTAAAAAATATTCGAAATAGTCGACAGAACTTTGCATGATTTATGTAATACCGACATTGATTTTGGAAATAAAATAATAATTTGACGTGGAGATTTCCGTAAAATTCTGCTGGATTGAGAAAAAAATAATAGAAGTATGATTATATCTGAAAGTATTCAATCATCGTTTCTTCTGTCATATTTTCATACAATGAAATAAAGTGTTTTTTTTTCTGTATTAACCCATCATTCTCTAAATTATTTTTGTAAATATGAGAATTAGAAAAAAAATTATTTAAAATTGATGAAACATTGGAAACTGATGATTTTTGCTCGAAAATTGTCTTTAAAAATAAAAATTGTTCAGTACATAATGTTATTCTTATTTCCCATAATAAGTATACCTTATTTTTAAACAATGAAATTTCAAACTATTTACCAGGAGAAATCGAAACTTATAGCATAGATCATGCAACTTATAAATGGGTTGATAAATCTGACGACGACATTTATATACATTTTTCTGTTGAAATTTAAAATTTTATTCGTGAGGGTCTTCCTTATTAGGATAATTTAAAAATTAGCGCAATCGTAAAGCTGATCAGAAATTTAAGTATTGCTGACGGTTTATGTAACGGCACAAGATTATCAATTACAAAATTATTTGAATATAATATTAAAGCTTAAATTATAACTTCTGAACAAGTCGGAGAAAAAGTGTTTATTCCAAAGATAACTTTGAATACAGGAGATACATCTTCCTCACCCTTCATTCTATACAGAAAGCAATTTTCTTTAGAATAAGCATTTTCAATGACCATTAATAAATCTTAATGTCGAAGTATTAAAAAAGTTGATTTATATTTAAAAGATTTGTTCTCGCATGGTCAATTGTATGTTTTCTATTCATTCTTTCTATTTAGGATTACATGTTACTATGATAAATAAATCTGGTCTACCGCATTTTCCGATAATAGCCATTGCATCCTGATAATGTTGTTGCATATATCTCGGTCCCTATGTTGACAGTAATATGTAGAGATTTCCAATATTCTCATTGTCTTCACGATTTTCTGCAATATTTGATGCACTATTGCATCCAACAAACCGTCATAACATTCAATTCGTAATTGTTTTCGATTTGTTCTTGAATAATTTAATGTGTTATGATCCATCATAATTTATGAATGTACAAAAAATCGTGAAGTTAGTCTGCCCCCCATACAATAATGGATTAAAATTTCTCTCATCAGGTCGATAGGATAGTGTGTACGAATAATACTGCAGCAATGCGTTTTCATGTTATTTATACAGTTTTTTAAATAGTTAGTACTCCATCCTAAATAACCTAATGGGAACATTATCGGAAAAACCATTAAACCAACAAAATGATGTGATCTATTCAGATATGTTTCTTTTGCATGATTCTCTGGTAAATCTTCAAGGTGAACACAATGATCAAAATATTCTGGAAATCCCGAGTCAGAAACAATTATTGCACCATATTCAGCTGCTTGAGGTTTGTTGTATGTATATTTTTGACACTTGTTATTATTTAAAAAAATCATTTTATAGTTTGATAGTATTTCTACATTGGACAATTGATGTAAATGCTTATAACTTTCAGCTATGGGATTTTTTTCATGATAGTAGTCAATGTTTTGACATGTTCTCTAATCAAACAAGCATTTTACTTAAAATCATTTATGTATTATTGACCATGTTAAGGTAATTCCATTTCATATAATTTTAATGCATTTGAAGTAACATGACAAATTTGTCCTTGTATTTTTATGTTGTACATATATTTTTCTTTAGTTCAATTTTATTACTCATAAAGGATGCAATACTAAACATGTTATTGTAATACATTATTAAAATTCTGGAATGTTTATTATTCAATACAATATTTTTTAATTTGTTGTCATATTTACTCAAAGGACATAAACATATGTTTTCATTGGGACAACGAGAGGACTTTTTACTTTCTTCTTTCCAAAACCTTGCAAAGCAAAATTAACATTTAAAATCGATTTCACTAGAACAAAGCTGGTATACAAAAAAGTATTATTATTTATCATATTTATCTTATAATTAGTAAGTATTTTACTATTTTTTTGAATAACTACATGAAATTCATCAGATTGACATTCAATTTTTTTTTTACTAGCAGTAGACGAAAAACATTTCAATATTTTTTGAATGTAACCATTGTCAAATGTAAACATGTTATAATCACCAGAATTTAAGTCACCTGACATGATAAATTATGTAATGAAAACGAAACAGCGTGCCATTAGCAATACCTTATAGGTGGTACAGATATTTGATAAACAATTTTTTTATGTCAATAACTGAAAAAAATAGGTAGTAAAAAAGGAGTTGAGATAAGTGAAAGTTTTATTTATAAAGTGATAAGACATATAAAAGGAACATTATTATTTATCAATGGGTTTACAAAATTAAACATATAATGATAAGGTCCTGCAGAAAAAGAAGAGGGTGAGAAAGTGTTTTTATAAATACTATGAGCAGAGGGGGGTAATTAAATACTGAAACCTAACTTATATACAAGAAAAAGATGATCATTTTTACCTCTTATTAAAAATAATAAACTGTAACGATACTTAAATAGCCGAGAAATGTGCTTAAGAGGACGTGTGGGATGGTTAAATAGCAGGGGGTGCTGTAAGATTTGGTCGATAAAAAGGATTAAAAATATTGAGCTAATTGTAATGACAGAAAAGTATAACGAATTCTACTTTATTCTACTTAATTGTGGGGGGTTGTGGTGGAGAAATTTTTTTTTTACAAAATTAAAATAACGGAGAAATATAACGAAATTTACCTTTTTTGTGGAGGGTCGGTGAGGAGGCCTTAAAGAGTGTGTAGAAAAGACCTTAATATTGTGAGGGGGTAAAGGAGGGGTATCAGGGGGCGGTGGAGAAATAAGGAATAATCAGTCAAGGTCAAACTCACGGAGAAATAGAACGAACATTGCCTTGAATTGTGGGGGGGTTGTTTGAAATCTAATCGCTAGACACACCAAAATAACTATAGAACATGTTGATATATATATATATATATATGTATGTATCGATTCCTGGCCATAGCGACTTCTTCGAGCAAGCACCTCTGTAATTTTTCACATGTGTTTTAATTCCCCGCAATGGTCCTCTTAAAGGGATGGGAGACCTTACCGCAGCCTATTTACCCCTACCCCCTTCCCTTTTCCAACTGCATAGTACCCAGAGTAGTGCCTTTACAAAGGAACCAGACGTATAGCAGAATAATATAATATATATATATCTATATTAGAGGGAAGGTCACCCACCCCTTAACGAGGAGCATTGCGGGAAATCAAAGAACATGTGAAAAATCACAGAGGTGCATGCTCGAAAAAGTCACTCTGGCCGGGAATCGAGCCGCGGTCTCCCACGTGCCGATTAACAGCTGAACCGACTGAGCCACTGTTCGCACATATATATATATATATGGGACGTTCCACGTCAACCGGGCAACCGCTGGGAGAAAAAATTGTAAAGCTTTAAAAAAACGTGCAAGGGCTTAAAATGGTTGTATTGAGAACCTCCTTCAAATGTCGAGTGGCATATTGATAAATTAAATATGGTTGGTCCAATATGGCGGCCCGAAGCCGTAGAAGAATCATGAGTCCAGCAAAAAAAAGGTTGTAAAAATGAAAATTCGCAACAGACCAGGTAGTTTTATGATCAAAATTGTATCTGATAAATGCCCCTGAAGAACTTGTGGGGTTGGTAGACAAAATCCAAAATGGCGGACTCAATATGGAGGTCCAACATCCAATATAATTGCCGAATTTTTTAAAATCAATCGATTTACACCAAATTCAGTATACGGGTGTTTTATAGGTCACTGATCATGAATTTAAGGTCAGATTTGCCAAATTCAAAATGGCGGATACAAGATGGCGGACGAAATCTTCGAAAATCAACCGATTTGTACAAAATTTGGTATAAGGGTGATTTTGACACTGTTGATTACGAACCGAAGGACAGATTTCTAAAAGTAAAGATGGTGGACTCAATATTACAAAAATTTTATAACTCAGTCCATCATATTTTATCGGTCGTATTGAATTTTTCAAAGTGCTATGTGGATTTTCAAAGCTCATGTGTTTCAAAATATTTTGAGCCCTTGCACGATTTCTTTTAAACATGTCAATTTTTTCCCACCTGGCCAACTCTGGGAG
>JAPYYV010007549.1:0-13310 GCA_030522625.1 Copidosoma aretas | reverse complement strand
GCAACCGATAATCTTGAAATTTTGCATGAATTTTTTCTCCACACTTTTGAAGCTGTGCACAAATTTTTGTTTGAAACTGACTGTTAATTGCTTAAGGTAATCAACCTCCTTAAGGGGCTTTTATAAGTGACAATATCTTAGCATGCAAAATGGATAATTAAAAAAAAAATGTTTTTTCAACATAAAGATCACCCTTGTATAATATGAAAATGATCTTAATGTTATTAGATTTGCACAATTTACTTTATAAATAATTCTAGAATGAAGCTTCTTCTGACTATGGAACCTTCTTAATTGAACACTGAGAGAAAAAAATTATAAAAATTTGTGTGCTACAACGGCAATATGGTTGCAATCTCTCGTTTAGGGACTTTCCACTTTTGGCAACCTAATTTTTTCCGTGCGGTCTAGTAGAAATCATCGTAGTAACTATGGAGAAAAATTATATTTGACCAATAAGAATGAATGTGTCAACATTAACAAGTACCTAAACGACGAGATGCAACCAGATTACCGTTCCATCAGAGTACTTTTTCTCTCAGTGAAATATATTTTAATGAACTATTTAATTTAGTCGTTAGATGGGTCGCGAGAGGTACGCCATCTGTTAGAAAGAAAGGATCATTGAAAGAATAATGGGTCTTTTGGTTTGTGTGAAATGCTGTTCAATTTTTAAAATAGGTATGTACCGGTATATTATTACTTTTTTACTAATATATTCTATAAATAACTTCACAAATAAGTATTTGAATTTTCAGTTTATGTTGCACACTTTCATTTCATGATTTTATTTTGGCTTTATGTGTTAATATCTGAACAACTAGACACAAGATCATATTAAAATTTAAATATAATATTCTTCAAATATTAACCTGCAACATATTAGTTTTTGAAGAAAACTGTGATTTATTATAGCGAAAAGTCCAAAACATTTATAACCTTGACGTACCTTCCCATAAACTGCAATGAATAAAACAAAGAAAAAAACACGAACTTTGGATTAAAATATCTCTGATTGTAACTAATCTCTTACAGTACAAGAAGTATTTGTAATCGTTATAAAAAAGTAACGTTTTTTATGGCTATTCAAGAACATTATGGTTCATTTTAATCAAACCCATTTATGCATTTGAAAAATACTTTCTTTGCTAATAATTGTGACACAAAACGGAGTAGTCGTGCTTAACATGTTCAAGTTTCATTTTTTGCAAAAACAGCCAATTATTTGACGATAGGACTACACTAATAAGAACAACTGACAACAATGAAAAATCATGCTACCCTTTTTTAGTAAATGACGAATGATGTTACTGTTTGACGACCCGAGACGAATCAAGTTATTCTTCGACAGCCCATCACGAATGGTGTGAGTTTCCGACGACGCGAAATGGATTATGATTGTGTTCGACGGCCCGAGACGAATCATGTTATTCTTCGAGGACACGAAATAGATCGTGATAGTCTTCGACAGCCCGAGATGAATGATGTTATTTTTCGTCTGCGTGTTTTTAATGATGTTACTTTTCGACATCACGTAATGAACCATGTTTGTTTTCGTCAAAGGATCGTGGATCTTGATAGTCTTTGTAAACAGGCGTAGATGAGGTTGGTTTTTGTGGGCTCTCGAATCGTGTTAATCTTCGTCGGGAGTACCGAGTTTAGATGTATTTCTAATCAATATTGTCATCATTATTTTGTATATTACATGTAATTAAAGCACAGAAAAGGCTTTTCTCCATGGGAATCTATGATAAAGTATCAAAAACCAAAGTATGAATATTGAAATTTCGACTCCTAGAAACCCTAGCATCACAAAAATTTGACAGAGTACTCACTAAATATAAATTTAGCTTTGTGCAAAATTTGATGAAGATCTCATCATTATTTCAATTTAGGATACAACCACTTTGATTACATTGAGTGTTCGAGCACTGCTTAAAGTCAGCCATTTTGTATGGTGGTGCTTTAAACTACCTAATGTGTCCTGCATTCAAAGTTTGGGATTACTATTGATCGTTTCGGCGCTCAGCTCGCCTATTAGCCACTGGAGTTATTGTTCATTATATCAAAATTAATTGGTGTATAGATTGCAACAAGCATTTATACATGTATATTGTTTCTTTAATCAGGAGATACTTGTTGTTGGCGGCGCGAATCATTACAGCTCTAGGCTACATCTGTTGACGGCCTTTCTGAGCCCGCTAGCCCTGTGCGCTGTGCACCTGTTGCTGCTTTTGCGCGAGGCTGTCCCTGCTGAAAGCCTTTGGTCGCTTGCTAACCTGCTGCTGCTTTTGTGCTGGTGTTCAATCCGTATAGGCTTGACCTGCATTTTTTTCAGTAAGTAGCGTTAAGTTGATTGTAAAATTGAGTCTTAAATAGTTTAATCTCTGCAGTTGAAGTTTAATCATTACTGTGATATTGTATTCACAATTTTTTAATATCGCAACATCTCGAATTTTAAAGTAACTATATTGCGTATTATTATAATTTATTCAACTTGTACTACAATTTAAATAATATCATTGAATACATGTACTTGGCAAAGAACATATATTTAATATTAGGTCAGAGAATAAAGCGCAATGCATATGTCAGTAAATCCAACTTTAATAGAAGTAAAATAATGACAATATACTTAAGTTTTACTCGTCTTTAAAGATAGCATGGCTAATATAGCAGGGAAAAAAAAGTATTGGACAATAAGCAACAAATAAACCGTAAAAACCAAAAAATTCCCGCTAAATAGCAAACCTATTGATGGGTGTGCATGCCAACTTTAAATGATGTTATCATGCAAAAACCATTGAATCGGTTAAAACCGTCTTGGATAACCCTACCTGTCCTAATTAATTGCTGACAATGTAGACCAATTGCTACGAGATCTGGTAGTTTTTTTTTCTTCAAAATAACACCTGTAAACCTGTTTTCTGTTTTATCCATACGAATAGAGCGACAAAATCGAACGGGATCATTTTAACAATATGCCACCAAACTTAAAACTTGCTGTTGTGGTCGTAAGGAAACGTGGGCTATGCGTGGCCGCCTAGGTCAGCATGGTATCGATATTTCTTGAAAATGATTGCCTAGTACGTTTTTTTTTTTTTTATTTAAAGTCCGCAATGCATCCACTACTTTCTTCTGCAAAAATTGAACACTTACATAGGTATAACTGGTTTTTACAACAATACATTCAGATTTTATTAGAAAAAAAATGACTAGATGTACATTTTAAACAGCTGACTGAATAAAAAGTAAATCAGCCATTGATTAAAAAAAAATTTTATCGTAAAGCTTGACCAATTAAGTTCAATTTTTTTTTAAATTTATGTACAATGTGTAGAAAAAAAGTAGCGATGGAAAGAAAAAAAGCTTAATATGGAGCAGAGCGTAGCATGTGGGGTGAGCACGTAAAAAAATGGTAGAGCACGTACACCAAGTACATAGGATAGCCGCTCTTTCACAGTTGCCACTGCCGCTATCCCAACTTTTTTCCCGTGCACTAACTGCAGCTCAGTAGTTTAGACAGCAGGAGTGTTTGTAAGTTAAGTAAGTGTAAACAGTATTACTAAGTAAGTTTATTGTTAATAATGTGACATATGATAGTGCGAAATTACACGTGTAAGACAAAGACGTGCAGTTGGACTGAAGGTCAGCTACAGTTAGCCACGAACAATATTGCTGAGAATAGAAAAACGATTGCAAGTACTGATAAGGACTTTGGCATACCAAGGATCACCTTGCAAAAAGAATTTAACTCCTCTACTTCTAGTGTAAAAACAAATTGTGGTCATAAGAAAAATACCTCTTGCCATCTAAAAATATTTTATCGATATAACCTTAGAATAAAAATGTTTACACTGTGAATAAAATGAAAAAATTCTAGTAAAAAAAAGTCATTAAAGATTATATTGAATCATAATAGGTTACATATTTTTATGGAATATACAAAAAATACTGTTGGACAAAACTTATTCCAGCGACTGAATGACGTAAGCAACTCACTAAATCACAAATATATTTAGGGTGTATAAGTGTATCTTAACATTTGAGTTGTTATGTGATGATGTAAAGAATTCATGCCATAGAAATTACGTTTTATCATATAATTGTAAAGTTTAAGTGTAATTTGAATAAAATTGCAAGTTGTTGATTGATTTCTTTTTTTTCCAATTGCACACCATTTTTCCTCCAAATCAATTTCTGTTGATATTGCCACGTCTCACGTGCCTCACCTCAAGCTATTATGTAACCCACTTACGGCCGCAGCGGAGCCGATAAGTAAGTTTCACAATTAATTTTTTTATACAGTCATATATTTAAATAATAACAACAAAATCTTGGAAATACGTTTCAATGCAATTTCTTTTTGTACTGATATTTTTTGGAACTCGTAATTTTGCATACGGGTTTTTCAATTTTTCATCAAAGTAGCGGTGCCCTGCCTGCCCCACGGTCTCTTATACAAATTAGATGATTCGCAATTTATAAATGACAGAAGTAACATTATTTTGTCGGTTTCACGTACGGTTGAAATTTACAATTTAATTTTCATAGTATACTTATATTGACAATGTAAAAAGGTAATTATAAATCACATATAAATATGCTATACATGGGGTCACATTGTCATTAATTTATTATAAAAATTATTTTAGATATGATTATAGTGAACTTTGTTCTTAAATTTTAACAAATTGTAGTTTTCTTTCATTCAACAATAAAATTGTAGAAGGATTCGGAATGACATTTGAATTCATACTATTATGTATGTAAAAAAATTCTAACTTCTATTTTTTTCTTGTGTTAAAAGTCATGTACATAACAAGTGGCGCGGGAGTGCGACTAGGTAAGTTTGAGAAGCAGACTAAGCCTCGGCGACCGTGCTACTATTTACTCGAGATTTGCATACTCAAAGTTTCAAATAGCGAAATACGTAATTTTTGCCCGCATGCCTGGGGTATTTTGATTAAATTCATCCTCTTTTATCCTATGCGATAGTTTTATCGAGAAATTTTTATAAGAAAATCTTTATAATACTGAAAATAAGAGATGTGTATCTTAAAATGCTTAAATCACAGTTTCTCCAGGATCAGCCTCTGAAAAGTGGTCCTATTGTTAAGTTAGCTGCAAGCCAAATCATGTCTCGAATCGAGACTTCTCAACTGCGGCAGAAAACCGAGCACCAGCAAGGCGGCAAATTCAAATGTCCTTCCCACTAAATACTCTAATCACGACCTCCGTTTACCTAATAACCCAAACTATTAAAACTTAATTACCTAATTAAGATTAATCCATTAGTCTAGGAGTAGGCAAACAAGTATTTATTAATTATTGATCAGCAGCCCAGTGATCCAACAAAATGTACAGTCTGCGCTTAAGAAGTGAGAACTTATTTATACGCGCCTTGGTTGGGGCATAAAACGGCAAAATCGTACGTAGTTATGCGTACAAACCTATATATACTGCAACTCCGAGGTTAAGCAACATATGTCGCGGGTCAATAATTGGATCGGTGACCGCTGGAGTTTTACGGTTGGCCTTGATAGTATACGATATGAATGTATAGTCATAATGCATATCGTGTGTGTACTGTGTATTATACTTAAGTATATGAGGAAATCTCCTTTTATTTTTCACTTTTCGAGGTACCAAAAGTTACACTAATCTTTTCGTAGAGCACACCGTCCAGGATCAATCAAATAAGTTCCAACGGGACTCATTCTCTTCGTGTTTTTCTTGTTCATCCGAAAAGACCTGCGGCACACCCAAAATTCTCACCCTGGGAAGATCTACAGCAGTCAGAATGCAACAGCTCAAAAATCGAGTTGTTGCAGTCTTTCAATTGTAGCTTAATTCTGAATGAAGTTACAGTATTGGCTCCAAATTATTCGAAAGCGCGTGAAAAGACCTTGCATTTAAGCCCTCATTGAGTAAAAAATGATAAACTGGGCGGCAGTTATGGGCGATTTAAGTTTTAATGTTTAAATTTATTGTCACTAAGCTTTTCTACTGTTTTAAGCTTTAACTTAAACCGCCCGTAACTATCGCTATATTCAACATTTTTTACTCAACTTGGGCTTAAATTAAAGGTCTTTTTGCACGCTTTTGATTGCTTTTAAAGCTAATACTGTTGCTTAATCTAGAAGCAAGTTATAGTTAAAAGAGTAGAAGCGTGGTTTTTACGAAAAATTCGATTTTCGTGCTGTTGCGTTCTCACTGCTGTAGCTCTTCCCAGGGTGAGAATTTTGGGTGTGCCGCAAGCTTTTTCAGATGAACAAGACGAAGATGAAGAGAATGAGTCCCGTTGGAACTTATTTGATTGCTCCTGCTCTACGAAAACATCGAAAAGTGAAAAATAAAAGGAGATTTCCTCATATATACGTGTGTGTGTGTGCGCAGCTTGTATGCAGTATTGCAGTGTGCATTGTGTGCAATGTAAGCAATGCTTATTGGTTACTAATCTAAGCAGTAATCACTAAGCATGTGTATCAGTACACTCATACACTGTTGACCTGTTTCTCCTGCCAGCCAGCGGTTGTGTATACACGTATAAGTATATGTACGTGTGTGTTGAATAAAAAACAAAGCTTTATCAAGACCTTAAAGACGCTCGATCCCAAAATGACTTTTCAAATTATGATGTTTAATAACAAGTGCTTTTCGCATAATTTTATGTACGACTAGCAATTCATAATTTTTATCATCGCGAACAACCTTTTTATATAATATATCTTCGCGCAGACAAAAAATCTTTTATTTTCTCTTTCTCATGAAAGTTTAGTTCAGATTCTTTTTTTTTTGTAAATAGAGAACCAAATCTGCGGTCACGTCATCAGAGCGCTAAAATAATAATATTTCTGTGATCGGCCCATTTACGTTGAGTATAAAACTACGCTAGGTCAAGGAAGACTATTTTAGGATGTAAGCTCGAGACAAGGCATCCACATGGGCCATTCGCTCTCCTTGCCTATGCTTAATTGCAAGATCGTTTCTTAATCAGACTCATCCACCGAGCTATTTGAGCATTGCTCGTCTTCCAAACGTTTAAATTGACTACGCTCTGACAATCCATAATCACAGTGAAAGGTATTCCGATTAAAAATGGCCTCAGCCTTTCTAAGGCCCACGGTACAGCCAGTAGTTCCAGACGACTAGAGTGCTTTTTGTTTTCCGCTCCATCGTACAGCGGCTTATAGAGTAAACCATTTTTAACAGGTCAGAGTCTGTGTCAGCCTGTAGTAGTATAGCTCCTAATACAAACGCCGAAGCGTGCGTCGGTGTGCAATTCGGTGCGAGCTGCTTTAGCGTTATATAATTTTAACAGTGTCTTTTTAATTAGCTTAGATTTAATTCCTAAAATGCTTTTTCTTGTTCCTCTGCCTTAATGAAACTGTTAGTATTCTTTGATAAATTTATTAATGGTCTAGCTACATTGGCAAAGCCAGGGCTAAAACGCCTAAACAAGCTAGCCAATCCTAAAAATCGCCGTACACTATGTTCGTTTGTAAGTGGAGGAAAATTTTCTATGGCTCCAATTTTTCTATCGCCAGGGCGAATTTTGCCGTAACCCAATACGTAGCTCAGATACTCTATTTATCGCATGACAAACTTACACTTAGTAATATTTAATGTCATATTAGCATCTGAAAGCAAAGTAAAGATTACACTCAAATTGTTCAATAATTCGGGCCAAGTTTCGGCATACACACAAAAATTATCAAAGCAATTCCGCGTCTTCGCGCATCCCCCAAAACTCTGTCCATAAGCTTAGAAAAGTAACGAGGGGCGTCAGTTAAGCCTAGCATCGCTAGCTCAAATTTTTCAGTCTCCGTTTCAGTTATAAACGCCGTTTTTTCTTTGGCATCCTCAGACAAGGGCATCTGTGAGAACCCCCAAGCTAAATCTAGCACCGCAAAAATCTTGGTTTTATTTAAAGATTATGAGAGGTCATCAAAGTTTGGTATGGGGTAAGGCATGATTTTGGTGATTCGATTAAATTTTATAAAATCCACGACCATACCATACGGGGAGTGCCGTCTTTCTTTCAGATTAAAAATGCGTGACTAGCAAAACTTGAATCAGTATCAGATACGATTCCAGCACTTTAATATTCTTCGATAACACTTTCGAGATCGGGACGATCACGCGCATCATTCTGAAAGGACGGGATTGCACCGTACTATCACTTTTAAGCTCAATATCCATCGTCGAATTATTAGTCAGACCGATTTCGCTTAACGGCTTGGCAAAACAGCGTCGATTTTTATTCATCGATTCAATTAACTCGGATTTTTGTGAATCTGATATATCTTCACCAACAAAGACCTCATCGCTAACAACAGGCTCGCGCCCAACTTCTAGCGGCTTAAGGTAGTTGTATGTGCAATTGAGATAATGATAAGATCATCATGAAACTTTGCACACGGCTTAAATAATATTTTGTGATTCTAGGATTCATAGGAGGTGAAATTGTCTCGCCCACGCAGTTGCCCCTCCTTTAAATTTTTTTTTGAGTTTTAGATGAATTTAAGACTGGCAGCGTAAAGAGTTTCTCCCGAAACTTTACATCGAGAAGATTTATAACTCCAGGCTCAAGCTGGACTTGCTCAAGAGAATATGCTCTGCTAGGCTTGATAACAGAACACACGTTAAAATCGACATAAAAAAAGTATAAATTGTTTCCAAAGCGAGTGTTACCAAGATCCGCTTATTAGGTGATCGGTCTTCCAATTACCAGATCACAAGTTTTTACGTTATCGGGTACAATTCGAAAGGCTTTAAATTTTCAACGTACAAGTTTTCTTTTATTACACCCGAAAATACGACTACCAAGCTGCCAAACCTTTCTAATTTGTAACGATTTGTAATAATTTCAAAACCATTCTGCAACGCAACTGAAGATTTAATTGTGCAAGATCTTATACTTGTAGCATGATGCAGGAGAAGGACGCACTAGAGGGTAGTCACTCTTAATTTGACATGTATGTGTTCTTAACATGAGCATTGATATGAAACATATACATATACATATATATATATATGTATATATATATATATATATATATCTTAATGATTCATAACACTTGTTCTTCTAATTTAAAAGATTAATTTTTTTAAGAATTCCTCATTTGAGATTATTATACGACATATAATAAACATTGAATTATAATTTTTAATTTGAATGTACAGTGGCATCGTGTAAATGATCTAGAATCTATTAATTTTGTGCAGGTTATTTACAACATATAAGGTTAAGATATTTGTTCTAAAGTCAGATTTGCCATGAAAATATAAATTTGAATTCAAATTTCAAAGTATGCCAACTAGGAAAAATCACATATGTCTCATACCTGACTAATACTTATATTAATATTCTATGGACAATTAATTACACTTATAATAATGTATGTTATATCTTATTATTTATTAATATGTAAAAAGAACAGAAGTCTTAAGCCCCTGTGGCTCATAAGTACTAAAATTGTTAAACTGGTATGGAGTCTACTCTGCACATTTCGATAAGATACTTGACTTACTTTTATGATATCATGTCTTATTTCTAAAAGAATTGCTTGTGTTTTGAATAAACTTCATAACAAATATAACAGAGTAAAATTAATTTGTTTACTTATACACAAATGCTGCTATTCGAAACTGTACTGTAGAAAAGTAGGGGCGTAAATCCTGCCAGGTACAGAAATACTATTCTGCCAGTATACTTCTATGATTTCTAGTAGCAAGTCCTGCTAAACCTCCCGGCAGAATTTCTGTAGGATATTTTCGTAAAAATTGTTTGGTAAAATCGAAAATTATAACTTATGTAATCTACTAATGAAGTTTTATTTGTTGTAATTCGAAATAAAAGTAGTGCAATTTTCGAAATTAAGACTATTATTATATGTTTACAAAATCAATTTTATACTTAATTGATGACGATTTTTTTAACATTTGTAATTTATAATTTCATTTATGCATTGGCAAGATAAGTATACCAAAACAATGAAATACAACATTTCAACCTTGCATGGCACCAACAGAAAAAATATTTGTATAATTTATAAATTATATAACTTGCATGTGTGGATTAATAATAACAGTAGTGTAATACAATTTCTCACCTGATTATTAGTAATATGTGAATAGCCATATTAAATTTAGAGCATCGGACAGAATCTTCATAATCAGCGATTTAAAAATCCTTAAATACAGATTTTTACGAAATTTGCGGATTTGAAAACCATTTTCCTCCTTCATTTTAAATCCGCCATTTTACATTTCGGTTATCCGATAGCAAATTCATAATAAGCGACCCCAAGAGCCTCCATTTACGTTTTTTCCCGAACACTCCTGATTCTTAAAAAAAATTTCGTGTTTCCCCTGGTCGGAGTACAATGTTTTGAGCCTGTATTCGACGGAATTCTGTAAGGAGTATCTGTCTTTGTCATAGTGCTTGATCTGTGTCTTTTTTCGTCAAATACCTTGAGTAGGGTCAGTTTTTGAAGCAGCCTGTGCTGTGTCTATCTTCGTATGAGGCATTACCCTGTGTACATTTATCAAACTAACTGGGAAATACGGATATTTAACCCAATATGAAATTAGTCAGTATCACACGAATTCAGTACTGAGTGCTAGTGACTTTATTAAAGTCAGTAACAACTATAAATTATAAGTTAAAATCAAAAAAATCTCCAGAGGCTTTGGAAGGTAACTGTAAATTGATCACGCCTAAAACTCATTGTTGAAACAATTTTTTCGCGTGGACGATAAAACATTGCGCTTCGAGAACAGAGATTGCGGACAGTTCAAAACGGATAGTTTAGTGATTGAAGGTACTTTTCACAAATTTCTTAGGTACCGAGCCAAGAGAGACATTTTCAACAAAGCTCTTCTCGTGCAACACTGGTGTAAGTGAAGGTATTACTGCGAATATTAGGGCTAGGTCAACTTCGAGTTGCAGTAAAAAAGTACCATTTGCTCCAATCTGATGATGTTTTTTTTTAAACAAATGTTGGTGTTAAATACAACAGTAAAAAATTTTTGTTCGCTTAAACTCAATACGAAATTGAGAAAATGAGTTTTTATAACACGCTTAGAATGCAGTTATTACTGCGGGTATGTAGGTATTACTGTGTTAGTAATAATGTGGGTGTTGCTATGACTGTGTTACAATTACTGCGACCGCTTTTAAGAAACCTTTTTACTTAAAAATTTGTTTCAACAAGTTATAAAACAACCTTACATGTACATGAGCGTGTGTAGAAATCTTATATTAAAATAATTTTTTGTTGATAACTTGTCAGGAAGTTTAGAAGCGTATTTTATTATTAGGATTTGTACACGATTGGTGGTTTGGTTTATAGCATTTGTATGTAAACTTATACCTTTGCTCATAAATATATTAAACTATTCTAATAAGTTATCTTTCAAGATCATAATTACTCCTATACCAATAAACAGACTATTCATTATCCATCATTTTATTTTTTTCTTCTTGTAGTTTTGCGATTTGACTATCAATGTCGACTTTCCTTTTTCTCTGTAATAAAATTTCTTCTGTACCTTGTTTTGATTTTTCCAATTCTTCTAATTTCTTCTGCTGTTTTAAAAAATTTTCTTTTGCACATTTCTTTTGCTCTCTGTTACTTGGGCTCGTCTCAAAGACAAACTTTCAGCAAACCTTGGTGTGATTTGAAGATGCCTTTTGAGGAAATTGGAATACCAGTATCTGTCTGGCTTATTGTCATGGAATGGATTTTTTTTCTTCATAGTTAAACAAATATTCTGTACACTTTCAAGTAATTGTGACTTGCCAATGGGAAAACCTCGCCTACAGAACGCTAGGGCCTATTCAACAATTTCATTTTCCTGTTCACAAGTTCATACAGTCGAAGGACCAGGCTTTTTATCAGCATACTTTCCTTGAATTTTTTATCTTATCGTTGACTCAGGAATATCATATTTTTGAGCCACAGTAGCAATTCTTTCACCTCTTCGAACTTTCTGTACAGCAAGCACAACATCTTCTTTTCGGTAGTTCAATCGTGTCTTTTTAACGGTATATCATTACTAATTTAGGTTATTTTGCCGTCGCAGCACCGCAGCAATAACAACATAGGATGAAACACGGGTTGGTAACACTACGCCGGCTTTTTTTATTCAAATTCGAAATTTTATTACTAAGTAAGATCATTTTGATAAATTTTAAGTATAATTTCAACTATATACAACTTTTGAATCGATTACCATTATTTATATAAGTTTTTAACAAAGATTAAATTTTCCTATTTGTAATCAGAATTCAAATTTTTTACGTGTACTCTACAGGTTAAATCTTTAAAGTAATTATTCAAAAATGCAGGAATATTGAATAAATACCATTAGGTAAAATTTTTTATCAGTGCACACGCACGAAAATAATACAATTTTTTGTAAACTTATTTAGAGCAATAGTTTCTATCAAAGTGTCATTTAAAAAATTCCGCAGTAATACCTTCACAATCAGTAATACCTTCACTTACCCCTACATTAGTAAAACGACGCTGATTGCTGCCGCGAAGCTGTTACATCGTACATAAAACAAGAAATACAGGAAGCAGAGCTTTTTGGTATATTTTTTGATAAAACGACTGATGTTTCTCAGACTTCGCAAATGTCTTTAGTTGTGAGATATGTTTTTAATGGAGTCGTGAAAGAATCTTTTATATAATCCATAGATTGCTAACATACGATTCAAGAATCATCTGACGCTGAAGAAGAGCCAATTAAAGTTGACCGGAGAAAAATTAGAAAAAATAGCGATTGATGCAATCAAAAAGTTGAATCTAGATATGAAAAACTGTGTAGGTCTATCTACAGATACGTGTAACGTAATGGTATTGGAAATTCGAGGTACTGCTGCAACAATAATAAAGGAAACAATCAGTGCTGGAAGTGCTGCCCACACGCCATGCCACAATCACGTATTAAATCTGTCAATTCTCAATACTCAACAATTCCAGCGACAAAAAATGCCGTTCGTACTATAAAACCAACTATTAGTTATATTAAGGCGTCAAAATAAAGACACGAGACCGCAAAAAATACTGGGCAATTAACTCTCAGAGATATGCGAAAGCCGCTGGATTGAACGCCACGATGGTGTTATAAAATTCAGATATGCACTACCAGATTTATTGTATTGAACGCTTTAAGCAAAATAAATTTTTTCAAACAACGTAAATACGAGGTGTGTCCGAAAAGTATCCGACCTGCGTTCATATCTTCGCGCCAGAGCGCTCCAGCGGCCTCTGCGGGGTATGAGCGTAATCAGT
>JAPYYV010007548.1:0-15750 GCA_030522625.1 Copidosoma aretas | reverse complement strand
GCGGCCCGCCGCCCCGCCCCCCCCCCCCCTCCCGTGTATCATCGACGATGAGGACGCGGTTGTAGCCCCCCCACGGGACGTTGGATCGGGAAACCGGGCGCGCGATCGGCCGACTCGCGGTGTTTCGTGGTGTGGCGATCGTTCGCCGCGGGGGTGCGTGACTATCAGGGTGCGGAGCCGAGGGGGATGAAGAGGAGAAAGTGACGGTATCGCGCGCGACACGTGCGGGACTGCCGAGGAAAGGAAGTTCGGCGCCGATTTTTCCCCCGCCGTTCCGTCGGCGCCCGACAGCCGAGCCGGACGGGCAATGCTGCGGGCGCGTACTTTTCTGATCGAGGGCCCGCGAGGGAACGACGTCGCGCGGCGAGCGCTTCCGTCCTCTCCGCGAGTCGTCGGCTGAACAGTGGCGGATCAATCCAGCCCGGCTGCCGGTGGTGGTGGTGGTTGTGGTGCTGGTGGTAGTGGTGGCGGTGGTGATGGTGACAGTGGTGGTGCGACAGTACGGGTAGCGAGAATCGGTGGTGCGACGGGGGATGGATACAGTTGCGCGCATTGATGAGCCAACGACACTGTCACGACGATGACAGCGAAAACCGGCACGCGGCACGGGGATACGTGAGAAGGAGGAGGAGGAGGAGGAGGGCCGGCGTGATGTCCGCCTACGGCTGCTGCTGCTGCTGCGTCCTCGTCTGTCTGGTGATCTGTTTTGGTAAGGCTAATTTTTCGGGGAGTTGGGAGGGGGGGGGGGGGCAAGAATCTTCCTGGCCGTTATTCGCGGAGCACTTTCTACTCCCCGGAGAGTTCGGCCGGCGCACGCGAATCGCCGATCGGCAGAGGGGGAAAGATGGATGCGGACTCTCGCGCGGCGATCAAAGTTGGACACCCCGGGCTGATTTTGGGGCCTCTCGCGAGCGGGAAAGTTATCGCCCGTCGTTTCGGCGGGCGCCCGCGGGACGGGGGGTAGTTATGCTAATGCGGACGAAAGAGTCGGGGAATATGAGCTAGCCCTTGTTGTGCGCTGTGGGGGGGGGGGGGGGCGGTTCGCATGCAAATCGCGTGATTATCCGAGTGGGGGATGGTCGACTTGGCGCACACGGTTTTTCGGGGGTGGCTGACCGAAGACTGGGTGTTTCTACTAGCTGGGGGATTTTGGTGGGGCGTCTTTGCGCCGGAGATCGCGTTTGGTGAATGAGGGAGCGTTGGTGATTGGGCCCTTGGCGATGGTTGAGAGCGGCCGCGGTTTTGATCGGAGAAAGGGTTGCCGGTGATTTTATTCCCCACCAAGGATGAGTCGTGGATGTTTGAAGTTCCAGCGGAGGCCACTGAGGGTTGATTCGTGCGGAAATTTCGTTGTTCGCTCTGAAACTACCGGATATTTTGACGGAGAACGAGGAATGGTGATTAATTCTTTCTCAAGTTTCATTCGAGCTCGACCGGTGCATCGTTTACGGTGGCTCGAAGTGATTGATCGGTAACTTTATAGGATGAATATTAGTAGAATATAATACCAGTACAGCCTCTCAAATGAATAATACTCGTATGAATAATACTCATTTTCATGATGATCAACGACAAATAAAATTTTACCTGCAGTGGGCAGCCAACGGCATGCTCCGACGTTTGACACACTTTCGATAAATTACACACAACCTTTGTTATTCTCCTGAATTTTGCTGCTGTCATGCGAGAATCTTACGATGATGATGACATCGTTAGGAATTTCATAAAATGTATGATTATGATCTTGTTTTTGATAAAATACCTATTCCATCAGAATTGCAAGCGCCAGTCGTAGGAACTTTATTAAGGCTCTTCGCAACTTTACAATATTCTTCTATTATTGGTAAGATATCCTGACCATCCGTTCAGTTATTGTTATTAACAGCACTTCACAATATTCTTGTGATAAAATAACATAATTTTACACTGGACGTGTACTTACACGTACCATACATTGATCATGAATATGAAAGCTCACTTCTTTTGTCGTGAAGTAGTAACACATTCGTCTTTCTAGACTAATACTGTCCACAAAAACACTTCAGTGGCACAAAACAGTATTCAAATGTCCGACTAAACACTGATCTTTTCCCTTAATACGAATCGCGAAAATATTTTATTCCCACCGCAAGCAGCTTTCAGCTGCATTTTAATTTCTAAATACAGAGTGCTCGTTCAACCACAGGTAGTCCGACCACAGGTAAGAATTATTATACTTATTTTCTCTCATAACCTCGTGTTCCGCGTAAAATAACTTTCACGTCAGAATCTGTACAGCAATAATAAAAAAAAAAAAAACTTTTTCCGAGAAACGCGGTAAATTATTGGTATCACGCAACTGCTGGAAAATACTAGACTGTGAACTGTGATTCAGCAGAGTGCTTTCTCAAGGAGTTCTAGTTGTTTTCAGAGTCTGTTTCGTTATCAACATGGTAATGAAGAGTTTCCTTGGGGTCATTTTTTTCATTATGGTGTATGATGCATTATAAATACTTATATGAATGTTATATCTGAGAAATGTAGATAGACCATTTCAAATTATTGTGAGTACTAATAATCGTTGATTTGGAATATATTATTCATATTATGTTTAAATTTTATCACTTATCACAATATCTCTCAGCATTCACTGTTTAATTATTGATGACTTAAAATTACTTTACGTATACTGTGCAAGCAATCGAGGGAATAACGACTCGAGTGTAGTTTTGCTGAAATACAAAACGATGATAGACTCCTACCATGACACAAACTTGGTATTATCCCCTTCAAATACAAATCGTAATCGTAAATTTTTTGTTTTACTCAAAACACGAATTATTAAATTCATTTTATGAAACATTTTTTCCCATATTTTCTTGAATTTATAAACGCTTTCAAAAAAGACATTTTATTTCATATTTTCTGCTCATTGTATGCATTAGGTAATAGAAAAACTAAGTGTGTGTCGTATTCAGAAGGTTCCTTTAAAAGTTACTAATTAATACTACCAAAAGAAAATAAAAATGTTTAATTATTATTGAACTGAAAAAAATCTTGTTTGATGTACGTTACGTGAGAAAAAAGTTTGATCGAGCGGTTCCTAATAGGCAAACCGTGACCAATTAATTTTTTTCATTGAACAAATAGAAATGTTTTTTCAAAGTCTTTCGAAGACAGAAAAGAAAGGCATTACACAATTAAGTTTAACACTAAGTCGGTTTTACATGCAGATACATTCAACACTTTTGTGTAGTTATGTTTGGAATATTAAATTGATGATGATGAATCATAAATAGAACAGTTTTCAATGCACGAATAAATGAAATATCGATGTTTATTTACAAAGCAAAAGATCCTTAACTAAAATATGTTTGACGTTTGATCATTTATGTTTCATTTTCAATTAATTCCACTCGTTTTTACCCGCACGAGATCACAAGAATTAAAAACAGGAAACAAGAAATGTATCGCAAGGGTCCAATAACCCGTACACATGGAGACAAAAAAAAAGTAAAACTCTTCAAAACACACTTTTTCCAACCAAAATGAAACAATCATGAAGAAAGGTCGATCACCGATCCCGATATTCCGATCCAATCCTGAAAAGAAAGCAAACTAAAACTCAACTCTTTTCACAACTGATAAAATCAATTTCACCTTTCATTCCCCATCATCCACAAAATTTACGCCAAGTTCGGATGGGCAAATTTCCTCGCTGTACACGATCCTAACAGGAGAAAATTGACTTCCACAACTGAGTATAGAGCAGTTGGCCATCCCCATTTATAAGCAGCCCGAACGCAAGCCAATCGATCAAACTTTAAATTCCGAGTCGAGGAAATGTCAGAAAAGTTTAGAGCAGCTCGGCACGGGGAGCGCGATCAGAATCAGTTACCGCCCGTGGGCCCCGAGCTCCAGATTTTCAGCATCAGTAAACTCATCGGCTTATGACGGCTCCTCGCGGGGAACTCTCGCCGTCTTCCCTCCTCCTCGTCCTCGTCTCTTGGCGAACTTGCAAGTTCGGATGAGTCATTAGGCCAATAATTAGATGGAATCAGGCGGCCCGTATATAATAATACTCCGGGGAAGCGGGAATTTAATCATCCACACTTGGTAATTGAAACTTTCGATCAAAGATGCCGTATAGTCGAAGCTTTGGGAATTCGGATGTTTGAATGTAAATTAATTCATTTTCGTAAATGGTATTCATGACGCTGGACCTATACGTTCCACGTGAATTTCATCGAAGTATCGTCTGTTTCTAGTGCCATCGCTATTTTTTACAGTTTAAAAACTTAAAATTTCAACTATGCGATTTTTAGTTGTTCAAATTATACCTTCAATGTTCCGTTGAATAAACAAAGACACTTTTTTTGATTACTGGACATAAGAATCTCGTCATTATAGGTACAAAGCACGAGATGATTGCCATCTCGGGGCCATTTTCTTCTTGCCGCCGTTATGGAATAGAAAGGGAGGAACGCAGTGTTCTTAACATTGGTTTGAAACATGTGAGTTTTGCCATGGGAAAATATCCGAGTTATGTTTGTTTATTGGTTGCTTAGGAGGTTGGCCTCTTGAGAAAAGTCTTGCAGCATGTTCGACAGTTTTTTCCGAGCAACTGAATCGTCAGGTTCTTGTTTCATGAAACCCAACCTCAAGTTTTGAATAAACCCTTCAATTACAGTTTTTTCCCGTACTCTTTTTATCGGTCCATAATTTTAGTGAATAGCAAAAGTACACTTGTGTACACATGGAAAAAAGTTACAGGAATTTTCACTGCAAAATTAACGGTGAAATGGCGACTAGCGTACTTTAACTGTGATTTTTAGTTTAGTTTAAAATAAAGGCAGTCTTTACAACTAGTGCATTATCGACTCTTGGCATTATATTTTTTTCCTTAATTGGGATCTTGCATACAAAATTGTATTAAGTCTGATATGTAGATTATCAATAATAGTTTTCGTCAATAATGTGCATACTCCCAGGGCGACCCTGACCGGATGCGCAATGTTGGCGAATTCTTTTTTTCCTACCGAGGGCGTAGCAGCCACTCAAAAACGCCCGAGGTTGAAAAATAACATTTGACACATATTTTTTCTTTTTTTTTACACAAACAAAAAATGACGGAGATATTGTACATCAAGGTCCAGGAGTGGGGGCTTATGACGTCATAGAAACATACGTCTTTTATGGTACTATGACGTATTTTACAGCCATGAACCATAAAATAGCCATCAACTTTGATGTGCTCTATCTCAGGCACTTATTGTTTGCGTGAAAAAAAAAAAATACGCGTCTAATACTTTTTGATAATCAACCCGGCGGACGAAATACAATTTTTAAACAACAGCCAACTAAGAAAAATCTTCTTGTAACGTATTGATTGCGCTAAATTGTACTTTCTTGTACAGTACAAGTTACTGACACGTCTTCCTTTGCGTACTATTGACGATTTCTGTGCGTAATTTTAATGATACAACTCTGTCGTATGAAAATCAATCGAAAGTCAAACAGACGAATTGCACCGTCAAGCCGTCCAGTTCCATAACGCAAAGGTTATAAAATACACGAGTCGGAACATTTCTCCGTCAATCCGTCGGATCGCTTTCCAATACTGCAAGGAAAACTGGGTAACGGACGGGGGGTCGCGCGACAAAACACACAGCGCCGCTGCGCGCAGAAATCCAACAGCACTGCCAAAGCGTCCCCGCGTCCCTTTGACGCGGGAAAAAGGCTTCGGTGCAATTCCCACGTAACGAAGTGCCGAAGCCCCCGTTTCCGAGGTCCCGAAAAAACCATCGGAGCCGCGCATTCCGCTCGATTGGAAAAACGCGTCTGTCCCCGCGCTCGTTACTCCCGCTAACTAACCGGACCTCGGCTCGGAAAAACAAACAAATAATGTTCGCGCTCTCCAAAAAATATCGTTCCTCGAGCCAGTAAACACGCGTGAGCCGCCGGCCGAACGATTCGGCCCTTTCGATTCGGAACGCACGAGCCTCCGGGACACGGCTTCCCCCGCTAACAAGGTCCGGAAAACCTCCGAGTTCTACTTTCGAAGGGAACAGGAAAAAAACTGGAGCACCGGCCGACAATGCGCACAATCGAAGCCCGCCGTCGGTTCGGAGAAGCGAGAAGGCCTTCCCCCCCGGGGATCTCGTGCCGCACGCACATCACGTATGAAGCGCCAACGCGCGCTGGGCGCGGTCGGCGTCCCCCCCGTCGCTGCGTGTGTGCTCAGGCTGGCCGTAAATTAACGCCGACGACGCGTGCGGGCATCGATCAAAAAACAATATCGCGCCCGCGAGAAAAACACGAATCTTACACGCGCCCCGTCCGTCCCGCGCGCTCGGTCCACCCGGTGTACTCGCGGGGGGGGGGGTCGTTGTCGCTCCGGGCCTTTGACTCTCCCCCGTAGTGGGAGCCGGGCCGCTGTGTATACACCAGCCGGGAGCTTTTCAGGGAAAAAGAGCCGTGTGCGAGCGCAACATCATTGACCTGAAAGGCTGCCGCGTGCTTTTTTTCCCCGGCCGATCGCTGCCGCGCGCTTTGAGGAGAGAGAGAGCGGCGTCGAGCAGCAGGAACAACAGCGGCAGTAGGCTTCTTGGTTGTGTTTGAGTCGTGTGCGTGTTACGTTTGATGGTCGCAGTGCGTTACTCTTTTAAAACTAATCAGCGAAAATCAACCGGTTTCGTTAGCGTGGCTGATCTTTCACCGAACCGTCTATTATATTGGCTTAGTCTACCAGTTGGAGTGAGATTTTTTCTGTTTTGAGATGGTAGATTGAGGTGTGTACTTATACTGTAGTGTTTGATTTCTGTCACAGATTTTAAACGCCCTCTTCCGTCTAGTTTTAAAACGCTCGAATTTTTAATTTTTAAAAAAACACTTAAATTATTTCGAAACAAAATGATTCGAGTATTTGATCATCAATCAAACGACACACTTAAAAACTCATCCGCTGGAAGTGTTCGATAACGTTAAATCAAACACTCCAGGGTTTTGTTTTCGAGCACTTGGAATTGCTGGTGATTAATCAACGATCCCCTTCAGGGATGGGAAGAGTCGTTAGTAGTATTTAAAAATCCAGAAATACAAATGTATTTGGAAAAAAAAGAAAATTTCATTTGGAGTGCAAGATAAAATAACATTCACTCCAATCAACAAATGAAAGAAATTGAGATTTTTTCCAACAAACATTCTAAGTATTTAAAATTAAACATTTAAATCCTTAGTGCGCGTTTAAAAATGTAATTAATAGAAGTGATTAAAATGAATAATTAAATAGAAACGTAAATAACACAACATTAATACAACTGACTCAGATAATTAGAATTTTTTATTACAAATACTGTAAGGTAAATAGAAGATTCTAAGTCAAATATTTCAAATACTGTATTTACACATTTATACATTAAAGGAAAATTTATCTAAAACAAACGAACGATTTGTAAATGCATTTTATTCGATGTATTATTTAAAATACAATAACTGCATAAATAAAGTATTGTATTTGAATAACTCAATCGAGATTAAGAGTATTTGAAATTCCTTTGTTACTGCCCATCTCTGGCGAGCCCTCCCTCAGTACAGAAAGCACGTGTACCGTATCGCATCTTGCGAGTTCTCCAGGTAATCGCGGTTAAAAGTTCCGAGTCGGCTTATCCAGTTCCCCGCGCTTGTGGGGTGTACACCATTGTGATTCCATTCCCATGGGGAGGGCGGGATAACGATGAATAATTGCGCAACAGCTGTCCGAGCGAGCGGCGATCGGGGCTCCATACTGCCCGGGCAGTCGGAGCGGTAACAAGCCCATTGCCGCGTAATCGATTGGAATGGGGAGGGTTGGGAGTTGTGCCAGGAAAAGTCCGGAGCTCTTGAACTTCCGGCGATTGCTTCGCGATTGGTGCGTAGAGACCTAGGTTCGATTAAAAAGTAAAGTGCCTTTCGCTATTGCCTGCCGTCGAATGGGATCTTGCGAGATGTTCGGAAAGTTCGTTGGATGACTTTGAATTTATGTTTCTTTCTTTTTTTTCTTTTAATGGTGCGAAGTTTTTTTATTGAGAAACTCGACGGACTATATGCTTCGTGTTCCTTCGAATTCTTTTCCAATCGAAGCTTGCGGGATCGCAAGGACTGCGTTTCCCGAATTTTTACGAGAATCGATGAAAAATGAGAAAAAATTATGAAAATTTGTGTGATTAATAATTTATTCATCAATCATACGTACGATACTTACAACATTTCATTTTTTGTTTACTGCTAAAGGTGTATGCATATCATTTTTGCACCTTTTTTAATTTTCAACTCCACAGTCGCGATTGTACTTTTAATCTTACTGCGGTACGGTCGACTTAAGTCAAACGAGGCATTGACAGGTATACTCTTCTCTTCAAAGATATTGAATAAAACTAAGTAGAAACAGTCAGACAAGCGATTAACAGGGGAATACATTGAATGTATATAACTGAGTAGAGTCGGTCGATTTAAGTCAGACAAGCCACTTGCAACCAGAGATATTAAACAAAACTAAGTAGAAGCAGACGAGTAAAGTCAGACGAAATATTAACAGGTGGAAACTATAAATGAACCTAAGTGGATACAGTCGAGCTATGTTGAACGAGCTACTGACAGGTAGAGACATTGAACACAGCTGAGTAAAAACAGTTTAGTAAGACAGGTGAGCCATTGGCATGCATTGAATATGTACATATTTATGAGTAGAAACAGTACAGTAAAGTCAAACAAGTCATTAGCAAGCAGAGACATTGAACATAGCTATCTAAAAACAGTTGAGTGAAGTCAGACGAGGCATTGACAGGTGTACATTAAATATGTTTAGAGTAGTAGAAATATTCGAGTGGAGTCAAGCAAGCTTGTGGCAGACTGATACATTAAACAATACTAAGTAAAAACAGTCTAGTAAGGTCAAAAAAGCGCTTGACAGGTAGACACGATAATTACAAGGAGAGACAGTTAACAGTTGAGTGAGTCAGACGAGCTGTTGTCAGGTAGGCTGTGCTCTGCAGATATATTGAACTGAACCAAGTAGAAGCAATCGGACAAGCCGCTTACAGGTAGACATTAAATATATAACGAGTAGAAACAGTCAAGTGAAGTCGGACGAACTATTGGCAAACAGAGCCATTGAGCGAAACAAAATAGAGACAGTCGAGTAAAGTCAGACGATCTATAAACACGTGGAAACTGTGAGAGAACCTAAGTAGATGACAGGTGGAGACATTGGGTATGTTCGATTTACGGATCACATCTAACCTAATCGATAAGACTGACTCCGATCTAAAATAAAACACGCATTTTTGACGAGATCCGCCCATCATACCCGAACTGCTCCGAACGGGCGGAAAATCTTTTAAACGCTAATTATCAATCTCGTCTCTAATTTCTCTAGCTGTAACATAATTCATAGCTTTGATATTTTAAATAAAAATAAATTATATGCGTTAAAAAACGTTAATATTTGCTAAAATATCATGTAAGTAAACTTATTGAAGAATGACAAGGTTAATATTCATCGTTTTGAACGATTCCCACTAGTTTGCAGCAGTTTGCGTCTGACCGGATCGATCACGGCAGTTACATCAAAACTCCTGTTTTATTTTGGATCCGGGCTCGCTCTAATCAATCAGGTTAGACGTAATCCGTAAATCTAACATACCTAATGAATACAACTAAGTAAAATAGTTAAGTAAGTCAGATGAGCCAATGACAGGCAGAGATAGTGAACAAAACTGAATAGAAACAGTCTGACAAGCCATTGACGGGTGGAGACATTAAATATATATAACTGAGTAGAAACGGTCGATTTAAGTCGGACGAGCCATTGCAAACGGATACATCAAACATAACTAAGCAGACGTAGACGAGTGAAGTCAGACGAGCTATTGATGGTTAGAGACATTAAACAAAACTGAGTTGAAACAGTTACGAGAGTTAGACGAGCCATTGACACTGAAAAAACATCATGTAATTGTAGCATAAGTACCATTTATACTTTGATTGCATGAGTTTATCCCTGCGTAAAATGTATGGATTTATACAGTAACACTGTGACTTTCAGGTGTACATAGTGTAAGTGTAGCCGACAAAGCCGACCAGCCTTGCGTCAAGAAAAGAAAAACAACTCAAGTTTCACATATACAAGAACAAAAATATATTTTCACTCAACAACGATGATAAAACGAGGTTTTTCGCGAACTGCTTCTTTAGCAACCAAAATCAACAAAACGTGCCCCAATATAGCAACGCTTGCTATTTTCATTCGAAACTTTTCTCTTACTTCACTATACATTCAATGTACAAAATCCACACTGATTTCACACAAAATACATGTTCGATTGATCCGTAACACCGATCATGTAAAGAAATCTACATGATACTGCGAATATGTAATGTAAAAAGTGCTTTTTATACGTATAAGGCTATATGTACTAGTTTACAATAAAGCCTATAAATAAGTACACTACGCAAGTTTTTATTTATTTTAAAAAATGATATAAAATAAAAGAGATACTTTAAATAAAACTTAGTAGAAACAGTCAATTAAAACCAGACAAGTTTCTTGCAGGTACACACAATGGATACAACTAAGTAGAAACAGTCAACTTACTCAGACGAGCCATTAACAGGTGGAGGCATTGAATATGTGTGTATACATTTGGGTCATTTCCCAAAAACTACGATATTTTATGAAGCTTGTGTTTATAAACAACGCATTTTATTAGTTGGAGTCAAACTTTTTTTGAACAGTGTAAAGTAATTAGCTCTAGATAGCCCTTTTGAAATCAAGTCAAAAAATTATTTGCCGTAGTTGTTACATGGAAAAAACAGGCAAAAATGTTATAACCGTGACGCGAAGCATTTAAAATTTTCATTTTTATCCGCTTATACTTCATATGTGTTAACTTTTTAATTTTTTTAAGATGTATTTTCCAAAAAAAATGAACCGTTGAGCACCTTTTGTAGTAGTTAAGGACGATACAATTTTTTTTTGTAAGTGTACGAGGCATATAAATTGTGAAGCCTAGTTTTGACACTTGTTATTGCGCGAGACAACTGATTTAGTATGGTCAAGTGGTCCATTCTTGATTTGAATTTAATTATTTTGTGTAGTGGAGCGAACAAGCATATCAATTTTTTTTTGTTAACTATAAGAAATTCGAATGTGGCTAATAGTAGTTTTGTCGTGAATACAGAGTTCTGCTGGCTAAATTAAGCGATCATTACTGTAATGCCCTCAATCTTGGAGGTATTTTAAATTATCGATCAGGTGACTATAGTGTACGATAGTATTCCTTTTGGGGCTTCAGAATCGTCAAAAAAATAAGATTACAGGTTTGTCATTACCTTATGGTATCTTATGCTTTATTGAATTTTTTTTTAATCCAATTTAAAATAACATATGTTTTCTAAAAATGACAAAAGAGCCGGCCCAAAAGTTTCCAGCTACTTTGGACCTCACATAACAAATACTAACAATTATGTTTCACACACTAAAATATCCCATTTTTCGTGAAATGACCTATGCATACAAAACCAAGTAGAAACAGTCAAGTGAAGTCGGCCAAGCCATTGGCAAACGGAGACATAAAACAAAACCAAGTAGATGCAGTCGAGTGAAGTCAGACAAGCTATTAGTGGATAGGGATATCAAACAAAACTGAGGAGAAACAGTTAATGAGTTGAATGAGCCATTGATAGGTAGGGACATTGAACATAGCTAAGTAGAAACAGTCGAGTAGAGTCGGCTGAACTATTAATAGTTGGAATCATTGGATGCGACTTAGTAGATGCTGTCAAGTGAAGACAGACCAGTAATTGTCAGGTAAAATTATTAATTATATTTATAACTAAGTAAAAATATTCGAGTTGGGTAAGACGAGCCATCGATAAGCAAATAATCAAAAGTGACTTTACCTGACCTGTATTCATATTTCGTGATTTTTATTTTTCAAGCGCCTAATAAAATAAGAAGGTCAGTAATAATATTGACATTACAATTCGTAACAAGTACCCATTGAAGTTAAAAACAATTTTTTTTAGTTGACCTAAAAAAACCTTTTTATCCACAAACTCAAGAAAAAAACTTCCTCGAAACAACATCGCTTCGCAGCGCAACACACCCACTTCGGGCCAAACTAACGAAGATCCCAGTCCCAAGCGTCAAAATAAAAGATAGCCGGCGCACCCAAAGGCAACGAAAAAGCCCACCTCCTTCCGTCCTAATCGCGCCCGTCGGCAGCGAGAGCCGTAAACAGCTCCGACTAGCCAACGCCTGCCAGATGGGCGCGTATCTCTCCTGCCGCGATAGCAGCGATCAGCAGCTCGGATGAGAAGCGCCCCGGCTACCCCCCCCCCCTTTTTTCCCCCTCCATCTCCCGCTCTCTTTCGCGATGCCTCTCGGAGGAGTCGTATATCCACGCTGCCGTGCCGAGATATACCCGCGCGGGGATTACTCCCGCCTGCGTCTTCCTTATTTCCTCGCGTAACGCGAAATACGAGGAGACGAAGGGGTTATCGGTATCGGGTTCCCGGGGCGGAAAATGAAATTGCTGCGGTCGCGCCCGGCAGTCGGTGTGGAGGTGTTGCGAAGCGGGGGCTCTTAAATATTCATGGCGCGAAAGTGAAATTTGCGCGGGAGCAAAAGTTCATCATCGCGGCCACGGGCAGCGCGGGTTCTTTTTTAGCATTGCAAATAGGGGCCCGCCGCGCTTATGTAAGCTTGGGCGTTTGGGGGCCTGTGTGTGGGATCACGGGCGTGGTTTCGTCGGGTGGCTTTTTTATGTTGATACTTTGTGAGGTACGTTCTCTTTCGGCGGGGGTAATAACTCGTGGTAGACTTACGTTTATTGGGGTGGATACGATCGGGGATGTGAGGAAAAATTTGCGCTTGCTGCCATCGAAAAGGTAGTTGGGAGCAGGGTATGATACTTGATTTATTTACGTTGAATGAGGAGGTTGAAAAAAACGTGATGAGAAAGTGATCCTATTTAGAAAATTTTAGATGCATGAAATTTCACGCAAAATATTTAACACGAAACATGAAGTTGATTTAAGCCCTTATAATCGAGTTATTAGTGTGGACGAAAAATGACTATTCTTTGGCATTCAACGATAGTGTTCATGTGTAGTAAGCAAAAAGAATTTTATGAAATTAATCCAAGGGATAAAAAATATACGTTACATAGATTGTGTACTTTTCGCAATATTAACTTGTTGACATATCGACAAATACTACTTTAGGTTATGCACAGGTGTAGATGATGCACTGCTCTCATCGAATCATATCTGTTATAGAAAAATCTAATATGTATTCTTGTATGGAATCAGAGTGAGTTTATTGTATTTCACGTATAGTAAATGAGGATAAAAGTCTTTTAATGTAATTGACAAACGTTATCATGTTGTAACGAATTTTTTTGACTTGGTTGACAAACAAGGCATAACGCGTCTAGTTTCCAAACACTTTGGACGATTTTGTTCTAGTTTCCATAAGATTTGAATAAATCCTGGATTTTCAAAAAGAGTAAATGTAGATTTTTTTTCGTACCAGCTCCTGAGCTAAAATATTTCTCGGGTCGAATTTTGTGCGTGACTTCCTACGCACGTGTTCAACCTCCTTAAGTAAGAGTCCTACATTAGAGCAAAGAGCGAGCGTGAAGTCGTTCACCCGAGGCACTTTATATCTGTCAGAAGGATTTGTCATTATACGATAAATGAATTCTTTATTGCATATGATATAATAAAGACTCGACGTCACATTTTCAAACGTCCCAACGGATGTAAAGTGCCCTGTAGGCATATTATTACGTGATGCTCTGTTAGGTTAGCGAGAGAATCACCGTGAAACTTTTACACAAAAGCGGAGATGATAATTATTCCAGTTTTTCTTCTAATTACTCGTCCATTAACTGCACGTCCATTCAGTTTACCACTTTTATTCATGGTATAATCATAACGTTTAGCCTGCATACACAAAAAAAGCTTTCACATTTCAAAATGGCTCTTTTTAAATAGAGTCTCTTTCACTCCAAGTATTTTATACTTTTGCAGGATTAATATTACGTCCCTTTGGCTTTTCATACCTGCCCGTGTGTCAAAGAGCACGGAAAATTCACCCTTTCGACGACCACGAAATACGTCCCTCTCTTTTGCGCACAAACCTTTCGTTATTCGAAATAGTGCTCGCAAGATCCCCTTGCTTTTACGTCAAACAACCTCCTCCCACGATCGGCCGGTATTTCCGTACAAACCTTACGTTATTCGAAATAGTGCCCGCAAGATCCCCTTGCTTTAACATCAAACAACCCCCCCCCACGAACGGCCGATATTTCCGTTCTTTTGTCAAATAAAAAAAAAAAAAAAAAAACATCCATTATTTTTCCAACAGGCGCTATTTCCACTCAATAAAGCGGTGAACCGATTTACATCGATAAAAGCTATTTAAAAACCCACCCGCTCCCACCCCCGAAAATCGTTTGAGATCCCCGCTCTCCGCACCCAGCTCCCACCGGCCCGAAAAAGTCCATTAGCCCCGAAACGGAGTCTCCAACATCGCCCGATTCCCGAAGCCCCGGGGGGAAAAAAAAAACGGGAGGCAAAAAATCGCGGCGCAATTTTCGGCCGCGCTCCTTTGGCCCTCGGCTGTGGTACCGGCAGGTGGCGCGCGCGCGGCGGCCCCGAGTAATTAATGGCCGGCTATTACCATCGACGGCCAGCAGTCGCGTGATTAACGGCACTCCCCGTGTATAACCGAAGCTGCTGCTGCCGCTGCCGGTGGTGCGATTGCCCGGCGTGCGTTGTGTCACACATACGCGCGGAGTATCAGTTGCGAATAACTCGCGGGCGCTTGGGCCGGGAAAATCTTCTCCCGATGAAAACTCGTTCGTTATCGCCGTTTTTTCGCCCTTTCGGTGAAGGCCGCGCTGGTTTCTGGCTTTGTTCCGGGAACAAAAATCGCCGGTGGTCACGGACGGAGTTTGTTTGGTCGTTAGGGAGGTTTGGATTTTCGAGCTGGGCTCGTGGATGTAACTAGGATAGCCGATATGTTGGATATTGGAAAGGAATTCGGATGGATTTTGAGGGAAAAAGATCCGTATGACGTACCTCGTTAAAATTTCATTTCAGAGTGTTCGAAGCTCCTGGAACTAGTGCTAACATTGTCGACCGATGACGAAATAAGCATCATACTTTAGAAATATGCATTGGAAGTTGATTTTGTAAATTGATCGAAAAATAAATAAATAAATTGTATTTTAATTTTAGAATTTTAAAGTTGTATTAATTAGCGTTTAAAAATACCTGAAATCCACAAAAGTTAAATAAATAAGATGACAATTATTACTATACCGTGTCTAATTATTAAATTAAATATGAATTTTTACTATACACATTCCATAATGTTTTAATATTTTTACGTGATATTTTAATGTTGGTAACTTTTGTACAATGTTCTTCAAATATTTCTTTGAAAACGTACACATTTTACTGAATACGTTCACATTCATGTTCATAAGTAAGTACATTTTTTTAAACGAATACAAAAGGTAAAAACCCAATACGCGATGCGACCTCGCTCGTTCCATCAGCACGATTGGTCATAGAAGAATCCGAGTAACCCCCAATAAAATCCACTCCTTAAACACCCATCTATTTTTCACGTCGCATTAAGGAGGTTGACTACTGTCGGTGGGGGGTGCGAGAGAGAGCGAGCGAATCTTTTTTTTTTTTTAGCAGTTGGCATTACTG
>JAPYYV010007547.1:0-20536 GCA_030522625.1 Copidosoma aretas | reverse complement strand
TCCGAAGATCGCGGCCGAAGTTTTGTACGTTGCAGGCGAATCGTCATAATAACAATCATACCCGTGAGGACATATTATACGCAACGCCGATCGCGCTTCCGAAGTTGCGAGAGTTGGCTCTTTGTCGTTGCTGCTTTTGGGTTTCGAGCTTTCGAGGATGATTTTATGTCCATTTTTTTTTTTCCACCCGAAACAGTTATTAGTATTGCCGTTGTTCTTATTGAACGAATACGTTGACAAAATGCTAGATTGCATTCATGCATAATCGTTAGATGTCGTGTATTCTTGATTTTTTTTAATCGCCAAAACTCATAGGATAGCATTACGCTTGCTTAAACGCGATGTAATCTTCCGCATTTAATCTTACAAACGCGCGAGTTCAACGTGTTGCCTTTATTGTTAACGCTGCGCCTAACACGAATTGACCAATAAAACTTCTTATCAAGCTATGCATATATGCACAATGACGCTTTGCACATCGGCGTTAGTAACGCCGATTGCTCTTCCATTGTTTTGCGCTCTTATTGATAAAATGTTGAGGTTTTATTTAATATTGAATTTAATGTATAAAAGCGGAATATTATAATTGTTTTTTTTTGGGAATCATTGAGATTTTTTTAATTCAATTTTAAACAATTAAATCTTGCCCAATTTCAGTGAAAATTTGAATTTTCAACTTAACAGAACACCTTATGTTGTTTAACCAACGAATAGTTTTGTGTAATCAAAAATAAACCACGAATCGTGACTAGTCTGGCCTACATAAATTCATGGTAGTTTTAGTTTGTCCATAACTTTATAATATTGCATCCTTTCGACACTGGAAAGTTAAAACATGTCCGCCATCAGATAACACACTCTTCTGAGCCATTAATTTCTTAATATTATTAACAAATAGAAAAAAGATTTGTTATTTTATTTTTCATCCATAAAAATTATTTTTAAGATGGTGTCACGTGGGATATTTTCGTTTTGTTTTTTTCCACCACGGCAAATTATTTTTTAATCATGGGGACATTCTCATATTTTTACCGTGATTTCCTTTACACATACTTACGTAATTAAATTGTTTTATGTTCCTCCATATTTTTCGTGTGCACCCTTTAATTTTAATTCAACGCTGGGCATACAGAGATTAACTTTATTAATAATGAGATGAAATCATAAATTTTATGAAAAAATTTATCAAAAAATCACAGTATTAATCTATAAATTTTTGACTTTTCTCTTTTGATAATTCGATTCGTAAAAGCTCACCGTAGAATTTTAGATCAAGAAATTTACACCTTTCAAACGGTATTAAATAATATATTTCTAAATTTATAATATATCTGTCAAAAATAGTTTTTTTCATATAAATAACATACTTGATTCATACTATGCATTTGGATTCATTGTCTCCGAAAATGGAAATATCATAGATGTACTAGGTTTTAATGATTTTGTAAAACTAAAGGAAGATTTGATAAACAAATTAAAAGGTAGACAATTCAACTTATGATAAATATATTTCAATCAATAATTTAGTTCAGACGGAAAAAAAGCATTTATAAATAACAAAGAGTTTTTTTTTTTTCCTATTACAATATAAAATATAAGGTTGATATTCTACGTCAAATATAAATGTTGTAGATCTCAAAAACTGTTGAAAACTATTTTTTACCCAGCAACTTTTTTGACAGCCCTGTATTTTAAAATTTAAAAAATTGAAAAAAAACAGGCAATCACATTATTCCAGAAAATAAACTAACTTATGAAAAAATAAACTTTGGAATCACTTTTTAAAAATGCACCCAACAGACATATCTGCAGCAGTAAAACAGTGATTTTCAAATTAAAGTTTCTCTGTAGCAGTAAGCGAAAAACAAGTTACACTTGTAAAAATTTCCCTTGACCACGAAAATAAAACGTCATGTACAAATTATCTTCACATTTAAATAAAAATGTTTCTTAAAAGTCCAGAGGGCATTTGTAGCAAACAGTACTGCGTTAGAATACATTATTTTTCCAACTAAGAAGCTGTCGTTGCTAGTATAGATATATAGCTATAGTACATAAATATTCAAATTGTCTTTTTCACCAGACGAAGAAAAAAAAAATGTTACAAGCGAGCATTTTTCTCGACTAGGAAAAAATAATATTTTTCTTAACTGAAGCGAGAAAAAAAGTTTCTTCGCGAAAACGACAGACAGTTGACTCTAAAAAATTATTATAAACGAATTTCTCACTTAAAAAAAGATGTTCTTTCTACTTATCAAAGCATTTATACACTAACGAGCAGCACACAATTTTCAAACCAAACACCATTTGGCTAGCCATAGGTTCGATTCCCTGACGGCTCTGACCACGGTACGGTGCCGCAAGGTAAAATAGTTCTCTTAAGTGATGGCAGATTTAAAATGGCAAACCAGAGTCAATATTATTAGGGATTAGAGGATATATATAATTAAAATTGCTTGATTAACGATTACGGCTTTTTTTTGACAGTTACCACAATGGTAATTGATGATTAAAATTTTATCATGTACTTGAGATTTTCGCAACCCCGCAAGTGACCCAAAACTATAATAATACCAAGAGTTTGACTTTGATTTTGCAATTTTGAAAATTATACAAAAATACTTGGGCATACGATGCGCAGCTACGTATTATTGCACATGAGCACTGTGCACCTAAACTGCGCACATCTAATCAATATTCCACGAAAATAAAAAAAGGTACGTCAGGCAATGAAATAAAAGGTGTTCATATTTTTATACTTTATAAAAAAAAAAACTTT
The DNA here is from genome assembly GCA_030522625.1 of Copidosoma aretas. Lineage (NCBI taxonomy): Eukaryota > Metazoa > Arthropoda > Insecta > Hymenoptera > Encyrtidae > Copidosoma > Copidosoma aretas. The sequence continues at coordinate 17,757 of JAPYYV010007547.1, read as the reverse complement.
CATTCCAAGGGTGCACCTATGCTGCTAATGGCAAAAGCGGTACATACCTAAGTAACAAAGTCAAAACTTACGCAAGTAGACTCGTTCTCCGGTAAACCAGCTCGTCTCCAGCTCTATTGTCGGCTCAACGAAGATCGGACGAGAAGTAATCGGCTAATAAGTACTGCGGGCAAGCCGGTCATCGGTTTCGGATATCGCCGCGTGAACTCGCGCGCATGCCGCCGCACATACTTATTATTGAATAATTCTTGAATTATATTGTTTGGTACACACACGTAACACAACTTACCTGTTGGACTGAGCGTCAAATTTTTGCTCTTGTTCCCCTCCTTCGCATTTTTTTCTCTCTCAAAAGCATTGATGTCCCACAGTCGTTAATAATTTTAATATTAAAAAATATGAAGCATGAATATTTTAAAAATTTTATTTCATACAAAGAATATTATTTACATGTAGAAATTCTCTGATGGTACAGAAAATTTGTTTACGTAACAGAAGCTGGGCATGTTCACTTCCCAGCCAATGTGGCGCATAAAATCGTGCACGCAATATAGAAGAAAATAAAGAAGGCTCCCAGACCGTATGTTTGCCGGAACATATACGATCTGGGACTAATAAATTTTTTCTGTCCATGCGCGTCGTGTACAATTACAGTACGCTAGTGTAGGATTTGAATTTGTATTTCATAGAAATAAATTGCTTGTAGGATAAATTGATTCTTTTTACAAAGAATTACTGCTATTATTTATTGGTTTAAACATAATGTCTGGGTTTGTGGCACAGCCAGGACAAGTGTGTAGAGATTCGTGAATGAAAATTTCACAATCCAAACAAAATGTTTGCATACACTTTTCACAAACGTATACCTGTAAAATATATGCATTTTTACACATAAAATGATCACCATCAAGTCGAATTCGAAAAATTGAAAAATTCAATGCATACCTTCTTATCCAGTTCAACAAACGTTTTTTGGCATGCGTAACAACTTTGTGAGTTTCCTTCGTACTGCACCTCCTTAAAATGTTTTATAGGAAACAAATAATGATAGGATCGTGCTAAATGTGGGGCAGAAACCAGCGTCAATCCACATGCCCTGCATTCTACAGGTAACTCGCAGTGTTTACTGAGGCACTGGGGACACAAGTATCCTGGATTTGTGAAGCGAGAAGTTTCATCAGGCTTGTCTGCATGACTATGAACATATAAATGATATACATCGGGATAATGTTGTCCTAATTGAGAAACCAAAACGAAACTCAAGTAAAACATTTGACATACCACATACATACAGCCACAGATAATTCTGTTGTGGAGGCATGTAAAGCATGATGAGGAAAACCCATTTTGACCAAAGCTGCATCCAATCTCATGGCTGCAGGTGGTGGGTCAACTTGCGAGGTTAATTTTTCTTTAAAATGCTTATCATCTAATACAACTCCGTGCTCTCCGCCAGTATTAACAGCCAATAATTTACAAATGTTTAACTCTGCAGCTAAACCAATCACACTGCATCGCACACTTTCGCTTTTTAAAGTCTGAAATTTCCGAAGGTAATTTTTTAAATGTTACAATTTCAGAATCAATTATACTGTGGAAATAAATTTATAAAGAAAAACAACCTGTATGGTTTCACCTATATCACCAGGATCACAAGTAGTTAATGAACCCATAATAACTAACACTTCTTTGCTTGCATGAGATGGGAGTAATTTTAATGTTTTTAAAGCCAGATCTAAGGAATTTTGCAGTGACGGTTCTCCAGTAAAAGAAGTTTGTTGTAAATTATTCAGATCCTAAGATATTGTTTTAAATAAATTTTACAAATACAAGCACAAAACACGAAGTTTTTCTAAATAATCTTAAAGAATAATACCTTGAGAGGTTTCTTAGAATTCCCTGTTAAATCAGTAATTTTTTCTGCCCTTTTGTTTCTTGTAGCAATAATACCAAGTTGACTGATTGGATTTTGATAGAAAAATTCTCCTATGAAATCTTGAAGAAGCTTAATCAAACAAATAATATGTAAACATCAATCAACAGGTAAAATCCAAGTTGGTGCGTAACAATTATAACTTTCGATACAAATGTACCTTAAGAGAGCATAAAAAGCGTGTGGGTTTTAAATCTTGATTGGTCATTGATTCAGAACAATCAAGAATAATAAATAAATGCCTCATCATTCCCAACCGTGAACCTTCTTTTCTGTCCAACTGTCTTTTTCTTTTGGCTTTGTGTATGATATCTGCCACAGAGGCTTCGAGCATTCCATGATCGTCTTCTTTGATTGCTTCCCTACATAGCAAAAATAGACATTAATACTACTGACAAATTAGTTACAAGAAATGACTGTAAATTAGTTACCATGTTTTTTCATAACCTGTCTCCCACCGATACTCCTTTTCTTCTTCTTCATCAGCCATTTTAACTATATATTATAAATAATATATAAATAAATATATTATTTTGCAACAATGAGATGTATTAAGTACATTTTTAAATAATGTAGGCCCATACAAATTTAAATGCATAAACGCGAAAAATGTACAAATTAGGTGTGCAGTTCATTGGATTGGTAACATTTAAAAATTTAATGAGTATGATACTGAAGTGTGTGTTTGATTTATTTATTGCAATACTTTGGGGCTAAAAGTTTTATTTAAAAAACTGAAACGGTTGAAAAACTTGCCTTGTTATTAGTATTTGTGAATGAAAAAAGGTTAGTGGAATATCCCTGAGAACTCGTTATTGAAAAAATAAGAAATTTATAAAAAAACAGAGAATATTGCACCACTGTCAGAAGATTTTTGTGTCATTAATGCGATGAAAAACTGAGAGCATGCACAATATAAACGCTTCAAACAATACATTTGACACTTTAAGGCCTGGTACACGGCGTACACGCAAGGGGCTGTTTAAGGGGTCATACACGGAATTTGAAACGACCCTCAACAAATATAAATTTTTTTTTTTTGTATTCTGTAAAGACAAACTCATGACTTATAACAAATCATAAAAAATTTGCAAATTATGCTTGAAAAGCAGGTTTTTCAATTATCTACCACTAAATTTTATGTCTGAAATCTTTTTACACAAGTTGTAGCTAATCGAAAAAAATGTGTCAATTATTTTTCTTCAATTAGAAAATTAATTTAAACTTGCGATACACAGCATTCTTCCTTTCTACCGGCGCTTAATAATCTTCATTTGTTAAAAAAACAATTATGAAGTATGTACACACATATATATGTATACATTAATTGCATACAAATCAGACTCTAAACATTCTTTTGCTGATTTGACTAGTGCCGTACAACTTTTAAGAAAGTAATTTTTTTTGAGCAAAATTTAGTTTCAGAGATATCGTTGTAAAATTGTTTTTTCTATGAAATACTAGTATATAGATATATAATACTATAGCTACAAATGTATGTAATAACTAACAAAGTATTATGTTTCGTGTATACAGCTCAAGTAAGTATCCCTAAACAGCCCTGAATGTTTCAGAAACGTTTTATAAATGTTGCCTTTTAGACGAAGAAACGTTTATACGTTTAAAATTTAGTTAGAATTCTAAAAAACTGCCAATAATGTTTCTAAAATGTTTCTATGACTTCAATAATGTCCGCTGCTTGTTGTTATTGAAAATTACGCCAGAATCGATTGCTCATTAGTTCTCGTGAATGGTGTACCGAACAGGTATGTTACTGCTACCAGATTATAACATCAATACTGGTGGCCTATGCTCGTTCATGATGGTTTTCACAATTGTTTAAACAAATGAATAAATTTTTTTATTTATTTAGATTATACGATAAACAAGCTTAGGCCCCCCGTATTGGTGTTATCTTCTGGTTAATAACCTTTATACGACACACCATTAACGAGAAAACTAATGCACAATCGATTCTGGCGTAATTTTTCATGACAACAAGCAGCAGATATTAGTGACGTCATAGAAACATTTTAGAAACATTATTGGCAGTTTTTTAGAAATGTTTATTCGTCCAGTGGGCAACATTTTTAAAACGTTTCTAAACCATTCGGGGCTGTTAGGATAGGCAATTACTTATTATTCAAAAAAATTAATGGACGCTGTAAATAATAAAACACGTTGGGTATAGTACATGCATAAAAAAATTTTGTATAAATTTCGAAAAAAATTAAATGATACTTACAAGTAAGATCAATCATTAGGAGACTCAACGATAATTTCTTCCAAGACAAGGTAATTCTTTTTATATTTTTTCTTTTTTTCTAAAACAACAGGAAATTTATTGATTTCACACATATATATGTTTCTAGAATTTTCACATCGTCGTTGAATATTTTACGATTCATTTTCAATATACTTATGCTAATACTTTCAATGAATCAAATATGCTCAATTTTCGTGCACAACAACTACATTGAAATATTTTTTTATTTTTATGGTGATGTTAAAAAAGAGATATCATCGAATCGAATTGTATGTTTGTTGATACAGCAAATTTTGAATGAACTGTTTTTTAATTACAATGATGAATTAACAAAAAATTAAATTAAGTAATGAGAAAAGGGTAAAATGGTAGTTTTTGTCACAAATGTGTATCTCTCCAGGGCAGTCCCTGGGCCTGAGGGCGCTTGCGAAGCAAGAGACTGGGATCGCCCTGGCTGAATGCGCACTAAGTTACTAAGTAGTGGCGGATGCTATTTTTCCTACCGAGGGCGCACCAGACGTTCAAAAACGCCCGAGGTAGTAAAAAGAACTACAAGTCTGAGAGAATAAAAAATTCAACGAAATTACTGTTAATCCATTTCGAATTATTGATAAATGTTGCATCTCTTGTGTAACAAATTATATACTATTGCGGCTGTGAGCATCTCACTCTACCAATTACTTAAGTTTAAAAATTATGTAAAAGAGAACTTGTTTCCGTTAATTTGATAGAATATTCTGTAAAATTATAAAAAATCCCCTCAACAGTGCACAACGTTAACATTTTTTTTTAAATATTAATAAGTTCAAAAAATGTTTTTCAAACTTTATTAACATTTTTAACGTAAATCAATAAATTTGGGGATATAAATTTCAAATATGTGTACACATTCATTCTGAATTTACTGAGCGATGTGATTGGTACAACAGTGCAACCAGTTAGTGAGTCAGCGCGTGGCATCATCTGCACTATACTTACCTTTTACTCTCTGTTTCCTATCTTTCTTGAAATGTAATGAATCGGATGAATATAATATTACAATCATGGCCCTTGCAGCCGGCTTGCATAGCTCGTGACTCGTGAATTTTGTGGAATAAAACGACAATAACCGTGAGATATAAGTAACTTTTTTTCAAGAAGCCAAACAGTAAAAATTCACGTCGCTCAACAACACTATCCAATCTAAATTTCAAGTAAGTTTTAGTCGTAAGTTTTACAATAATCGTTAAGCTAACCTTATGCGTTTCATATTGATGAGGACGTTTTACCCATTGTCAACTTTTAGTTTCTCCTACAGTTTAAATTCAGAATAATGATAAAATATTGTTATGATGATACCATATTTTAATCAAATAATAGTTAAGTAATATATTTTGACGTTATTAGTTATCTCGTGTGCAATTCGTTTGTATTATGCAATTGTACAACTTCATTTTCATAATTGTTTTTATGTAATTCATCCATTTATGCCAAACTATTTTGGACCAAGACAATTTATAATTGCGTTATGATCGACTTGAGGTATTAAAAGTACAATGCTTGCCTCTGGCATCTCAACATGGCGGACAAGCCAGTAAAAGCCATGTGGCGACCGGTCGACCTCTTAAAATTAAGATTTCTCCGGCACGAAGATTCCGCTCCTTACGGAGGCTCTCCAGCCGTATAAAGTACTAAATTATAAATAATTGATAAAGCTGTACATTGAAATCTAATTATTAAGAGATATTGTACTATAGTGGGTTACTTTATCTTTATGAGAAAGAAAAAAAATTAGTCAATGAAATTTGCGGCTTCGTACAAGCCGTGTATGTACAGTGGACTTGGTTTAATTCGTTGAGCGGGTAATATGGAATCCTCCAATGAGATAGATTATGTTATCAGAAGTGGCCAATAGGAATTAAATGTTTGAATTTCCCGCTCAACGAATTAAACCAATTCCACTGTATGTATACATACAATTTTAAATTTTTGAAAATGACTGTATGGTTTTTTATCCGAATACGAATTTTCAAAGTTTGTCTTATTCAGATAGAATCGATGAAAATTTTTGAAAATACTCGATATGGAAGAAGTGAGATGTAATTGTTTATATGCGGGCTTTTACATGCTTTTTTATAAACAGTTACTCCTAACAGTCCTAACTTCATACTCATCAAATATTTATGAAAATTTACGACGTTTATTCCATTTCAAATCATTTCAAAAAACTTTAAAAAATTGAAATCGGACGAACAATCGAAGAAAAAAATCATTTGTCATGAGGATGCCTGTACATTAACGTCTTGAACCTGCAGGTTCACACCACTTTCCATGAGTGCGAGAGAGAAGCAAGAGTGAGAGTATGTTCTCTCTCACGCACTCACACATTCTGGCTTAAATCAAAGGATGTAAAAAAATTCCTAAAGCAATTTTTAAGTTTTATTTCAGATAAGTAAAGAGTTAAAAAGAAACGCCGCAAAAAGGTCTCTGTAAAAAAAAAAAAAAAATGTAGAGTAAGACAATAGGTATTTTTAAGACCATTTTTTTAAAATTTTTCACTTTTTACTCAAACTTGGAGTTTTTTTTAGCAACTTAACATGCACTTTCTTTTGGCGCAAGTCATTTTTCACTGCGTACTTACTTCTGTTCTTGAGACACGGGTGATAAAAGTGGGGTTAATACACAAAATATTTAAAAAATAGTCAGATAAATACATCAGAGATAAAAGCTATATAAGTATTTGCTGCTGCAGAGGCGCTGAATCGCGGCATTTCTGAAATCATAGTGGTAGTTTTCGTACCTGGTAGCGTGTGTCTTACAAAACTACACAGTTGAACATTTTGTGTAGTTTGCTATTTTACACTTATTATTTGTAAAAATTAGCCAAAATTTGTGTTCATTCGCATACGAAATAGTTATTCTTCGTACACGAAGTTTGTGTACAAGATATGAGTACGATGGCTAAATAACATAAAATTTGTGTACTCTTAACACGAAATTTGTGTAAAATATAATTTACACAAAATGCGCGTAGTCCATTTAATTTCAAACAGAATTTTTCTGTCTATAATAAAACAGATTTTGAATAGAGCACACGAGTGATACATAAAAGAAAACACTAAACTTCCTTATCTCTATTATATCCATTAATCGTTGTGTACAAATAATATCTTTGCCGCCGAGCGCTCGGCAGCTTGGATGAGCTCCAATGAGCACGGGCAATCTGAATTTTTAAAGTGAAATATATTCTTGAAATCCCACCCCTACATATACATGTTGTTGCAAATTATAGCTGTTAAGATATTAATAATTTTAAGTTATTTCTAATAAATAAACCCCTTGATTTGTCCGAGCTGATATAATCATTGATATTAATTTGTTGTCAAACAATTTTAAGATTTAATTTTTTTATAATTTAAAGCTGTAGAAATTTTTGTTCTAACTATAGGTATACACGTCACAACCAAACAGAACCGAACCAATAACTTATAGGTCACTAAAAAAGCATATCAATCCTATTCAGAAATAAATATATTTGTAATTATTAGTATTTAGCTTTTACTTAAAATTGCTTTGCTTCGTGTAATAATATACATTTTTTAAGTTATCTTGAATTGCATAAAGTTTATGTTATTTTCAGTACATTTATCTCATGATGGATGACAATTTACATACTCGTCATAGTTTAAAATTCAAAGATGAGATTTTAAATGAATTGAAAAATGACTTGAAAAGAATAAAAATTGACGAAAATTACCTCCTTGAAAATCAAGCTCAGGTTTGTTGATAATATTATAAATAATTATGTAACTCTTAGTTGAATGTACATCACATGTTGCTTATTTGCAGGAGGAGCTTGTAAAATTAATTTCTTGGATAAGCTCTACACCAAAAAATATCGTTTTTAGAGTTAACACACTATTGTGTAAGCCATCTACTGCCTATCATAAAATTATTGATTGTTTAAAACAGGTTACCCAAATCGATACAAAAATGTATAAAAAAGACATATTTTATCTGCACGAAGATAATTTAAACAACAATCATTTCAATAGTATTCAAGACCTCTTCCGGATGTATCAACATTCTCTCATATTGAAGAATTAATTGTTGTGAATAGCTGGAAAGATGATGGAGCATTGAAACTGACAAAGTTTACTAATGAAATAATTGTAGATGCATCATGTGGTTCGGCAGTTCTACGAGGTGCTCATATTTATGCACCTGGGGTACTAGGCATGCCACGTGGTAATTATAAAGATAGATATTTATATTTACATTTGTAAAAATTGAGAAAAAAAAAAACATGTTTTAAGGATTAAAATTCGGCGATAAAGTTAGCGTGTTTGCAGATCTTGAAAATAGTTGTAAAAAAGGATCAGTTTCAAATTATGACAACGATAATAAACTGTTTATTGGTAATGGTATAGTAAATTTACCAAGGAATAAAATATTTTCAAATCAAGGACATCTTATAAGGTTACATATTTTTTTATTATTTGGAGATATATATATATATATATATATATATTTAATTAAAATATTTTTTTAGTGGTATAGCGGTTTTTATGTCTGATAGCGTATCATATGTTCCACAGTTAAATGAAGAAATATTACCTAAAGGATACATTATACTTCAGAATTTACCATCCATCATTTGCTCTCGAGTTTTTAATCCTCAACCCGGGGATATTATTTTAGATATGTGTGCAGCCCCAGGAAATAAAACTACGCATATATCTGCATTGATGAAGAATGAGGTACATGCAATTTTTATCCAGCAAACATTAAATATTTAATTGTTCTATTGATATTTCGAGTGCCATCATATTTTTTTAACATCTTTTTTGCAAAATATATATAATAAATTTTGCAACTTAAAAAGTAAATTGTTACCTTGATTTGAAGTATAACGATTATTTATTACAGTACTTAATAAAATCATTTATTATCACTATACTATTATTATTATTATTATTATTATTATTATTATTATTATTATAACTGTTATAGGGAACGTTGATTGCATTAGAGAAAAATAAAAATAAGTTTGAGAAACTGATTTCAAATATCGAACGATTTCATGCCAAAAATGTGAAAGCATTTTGTTTTGATTCAACTCAAGCTATATGTGAAACAAAAGATAAACCCATTTTTGATGGGCCCCCATTCTCTGAAGAATGTTTCGATAGAATCTTGCTTGATGGACCTTGCAGTGCGTTAGGTCAGAGACCTCAAATTTATAATTCTATAAAAGTATCTCAGATACGGTCTTACATACCTTTGCAGAGGAAACTTTTTTCTGTGGTAAGAAAAAAAAAAAATTTTGTTAAAACAGTTTTCAATGCATACTCTATTCTCAAAAATATTATTTCAACATAGGCTGCTCGACTTCTAAAAGTTGGTGGAACTCTGACGTACAGTACATGCACTTTCACAATTGCAGAAAATGAAGGTATTGTTTCATGGGCGTTAAAAACATTTCCTAATTTTAAATTGCAATCAGTTAAAGAAAAGTTAATCGATTTAAAAATTGATCATTTTGTATCAGTAGGGTATAATATTGAAGGATTATCTATTGAACAATCTAATGATTTATGTAGATTCGGAATAAATAATGAGTTCGTAGGTTTTTTCATAGCATGCTTTACAAAAACAAGATAATTTGTTTCGGTATATGTAATGTCTTACGACTGACGAGGTTCAATGAAATATTCAGAATTATTTTAAAATCAAAAATTTGACTTGTGATTATTTTATAAATAATTTTTGTTATAAGCTTTGTTGAGTCTATTTTTGAGGGATATTACCACTTAATTAAATCAAATTTATCAAAAATAGCAAATTTTTAGTTTTGAAGATTGAAAACACAAATGAAAAAAAAAAATTTTTACTGTAAATAAATATCTAACGTTACTTTCAGTGTGTGTAAGAACTGAAAGAACCTTTAATTCTATAAAGTTCTCAAGTACTTAAAAGTAAAATATGTAATTTGTGTAATAATTTCACAAGGCGGTGTCAGAGTATAACTGTTGTGTACAATTATTATTACACAAAATTCCAATATGTCGGTGTTACTTGGACACCCTTATAGGAAATTAATGCAAGTGCGAGCATAACACATTTACATGTGCAGAATAATCAACTAATACATAGCTAAAACTTATATTTCTCCAACCAATATTTTAACAAATCTCTTCTTACAGTTAGTATTATTTTCTTTATACTTGTGTAAATCAATCATTTTTTTTTTTTTTTTTTTAAAGATGTTTATTTTAGTTAAAATTACATAATTTACAGGATGAGAAAAAAACGTACAAAAACGTCCATATTTAAATCTTACTAGTAATACAGAATGGTCTACAAGGACACTCGCTGTTTTCGTTTAACATTAAAAAAGACAATTGATTTTGCCTTGCCTCTATTTTATTTTATCAGATACAGCCTGAAGTTTTTCGCATTTATGAAATTTTTTTTTTTTGCTGCGCTAGGAAAAGGAGATGTAAAAAAAAACTAGCTGTGCTTTCTTCTCTAAGAGGTTTACAAACTAGTTAACAGAGATGCTAAACAATTATGAAAAATGAATAACAGAATGTTTACATAAAATATTATTTACTTTTTAGGTTTGTTTGATTCAATTGAAATAGTTAAAATTTTGTAGTCTATTGAAATCTTTTGTTGTTAAGTTGGTTGAAAAAGTTATTTGTTTTTTCGAGATATTTTTAGGATCATATAAGATCTTTTTGTTGTTGATATTTCTGGATATGTGATAGATGATTAGTATGTTATTATTTACAGTATAATTGTTAGTATCCAACTATAGGAATGCGTGAGGGGGGGTAAATCCTGAATACATGGTGTTTCTGTAGTATAATTCGTTTGACATGTATGCGTGTCTAATAAGTCCATTAAACATATTGTTTAACACATTTTTTATATGTTTTCTAATTTGATGAATGATAAATACATCAATTCTATAAACGTTTGCTTTATTGTACATATGAAAGTTACTGATCCATTTTTTGTTATTACTTTTTGCTGACCTGTACATGTTGAGACATTTTCTCAATATTTTTCTTTCGAAGAGTCTGATTTTTTCCATGAGACCTGCGTTTATATTGAACCAGCTAGGACAGGAGTATGATATTATGGGTCTTATTATGCTTTGGTATGCTAAAATTGTTATTTTTGGATCTAAAAATGGAGAATAGAATGAATTATGTAAAGATTTTTTTTGCTCTTGTGATTTGTGTGTTTACATGCTCTGCAAATATTAATCTGTCATCTAGGTGAATTCCTAAATGTTTTACTGTTCTTTTATGGAGGATTATTATGTTAGTGTCATCCTCTTTGATAGCAAATAGCTTCCAGTTATTTTTTGTTATGTTTGACTTTGTTTTAAGATTGTTTCTGAAGAGAATGGTTTCGCAATCCTTTTCTGCTCCTCTCTATCGGTGGTTGTGCTAACATTATGCTCGTACACGATTTATCGCAAGAGTTTATTTATCTGTAAAAAAAATGCTGTAAACATTACGTTTTTTTACACCATAAACAAGTTATGACTGCCTTTTTATCACAGACGTGTCGCAATTTTACATAGTTGAAGTTAAAACAAAATTTTTGCGGGCTAACTCCCATCTCTGGGCGTTTTTAAATATATCCTGCAGCATACCAAGCATATAAAAATGAATTTCTGAATCTAGTACTTGATAGTTGATTATGAACTAATGAATGCTGCTTTATTATATTGTTTCCGTCATGTAAATTGATACCTACATCTAATATCATAACTGTATCTGAAAATGTGCGAACGAAGTTTTTCCACGAACAGAAACCATAAACATCAAGTGGTTGAAGTTCAGCAGTTATTCTTTCAGAAATATGTAATATTAATTTTTTATATTTGGGTTTGACTTCATCAATGAGTTTTTTTACAGTGACCTCTCCATGAATCCAACAATAATACTCTTACTGTAGTTGTTAATGGAAAATACACATTGTTGGTCCAATTTTCCAAGTATTCTTTTGTTAATTTTCCTGATTTTGAAGCCATAACGTAAACGTTTGCAGCTTCAAATAAATTTTTCTCAACAACTGGTCCGAACTCTCCTTAAGCTTCAAATAAATTTTGCCCAACAATTGGTCAAAACTCTCTTTTTGTTTGTTGTAAAACTAACAAAATAGGAGTCATACGTTCTCCTTTAGTGAATACAGTTTGCTGAATTGCGCAGTAATTGGTTGTTAAATGTATAGATTGAACGATGTTTTCGATATGTTTTTCTCCAGTCACTGTAGTACGACCACTGAATTTCATAATTTAAATTACTTTGGTCTTAATTAAAAACACGTTATCACCATACTTTTTTGGCAAGCTTTTTTGTTATGATTTTGGTTACCTTCCGTGATACAATGTTATATCGCTTTTTAAAATCATGCAGCACCTTTACTGGTGCTTTAAAGTTCTGTATGCCCATTTGTTATGATGCTTCTAGAGCTAAACGTCGTGAATCTACATCATGGACATATATTCGATTTTATCTTGCTGTATTAAATTTTTTAAGACATTCAAGAAAAGCTCAACTCTGCAAGTACTAGGTGTGAATATAAGAGATACCGAAGACGTAATCTAAGGTACACTAAACGGAAAGATATTCGTGCCCCGCGAAGTTTGAATTCACTAATGAAAGGGGTTATGTAGGACGATCAGCCAATTAAAAAATAGCATTCAAATTTCGCGGGGCACGAATATCTTTCCGTCTAGTGTACATACATACGGAACAGAACCTATCTTATTCGGTCGTGACACGGAAGCCTATATCTCGAGTCGCGTTCAGCAAGGCCGGAGTGACAGTCTGGCAAGAGATGTTCACCTGCGCCAAGGAGTTTGTAATTTGGGTACAATATTTATTACACCAATTAGCGTGCTCCTCTCTAATAGCCGCACGATCTTCACCTTTATAATACCTCTACAACGGATGTTGGATACAAGATGCTTTATGTCACGATGTGGAATTAATAATGGTCTGCGGGAAGTTGGGATGAATGTTCTTTCATATATAATTATATATGGTAGACATCCTGGGTTGTAATGACTCAAGTAGGGAATTTATTAGTTCCTATTAATATCTCTCCAACAGATAAATTCTTAATCAATACAATTAATCAAAACAATAATCACACATTGTTAAATTGTTAAATAATGCCCTACGGTTACAAGCTAGTCTGTCAATATTTATTAAACAAAATTTTTGTTCAACGTTTCGGCTATTTATTTATGACCCTCTTCAGGTACAAAGATGAGCAGCGTCAAGACAAAAAGTCTATACAATCTCTATGCTCAAATCAACCAGTATCGTTGTAGACCTTTCATCTGCATAAGCAATATTTAAAATTAGCTCTCATGTCCATTTGATCATTAAAAAATTTCTTAAAAGGCTCACCATTACTGCGGATTTTTATTCTCAGTCTCTGGAGTAATTGTAGTTGGTTATGGATTTTTTCATTAGTATTGTTTCAAATTGTACCACCTTGGAGCAATACGGTTTTTCTAAAAGTATGTATGTAGAAAATGAATTTATTCGCGAATTCACTAAGATCGTTCTAAAACTTACTTAAAATTAAAGGTGGCAGAACTTGTAAAATGACTATTTATTCTTTAGTCATTTAACTTTATTTTACTTCCAACGAAAGGTTGGAAGGTTGTGGACTGTGTCTCTTGCTCCTGTACAGGCCGCAGGACTAGCAGTCGTCCATCTACTTACTTGTTCCAAATGTATTCATCCCAAGAATAATTTGTTTATAACGAGAGAAAGAGGAAAAAAACGGTCGATAGGATTTCGTGTAAAATATATTATTATTCACCTGATATTCCTTTATTCGTTACCACTTGTATTGGATTGTTATATATGTATGTGACTTCTGGTATATTCCGTTGTATAACTATTTATTTACAGTATTCATAAATAATTACAATTTTTTATATTCAAACTTACACTTTGTTACTCAATTAAAGTGACCAATTACAATTAACGGACTTAATGAACAATTGCAGGAGTGGAATCACTCTCAATGAGCGGTGACAAGCTACTAAAATAAACTGCTCTCGATGAGTGGCAGTAGACTACTAAAATAAACTGCTCTCGATGAGTGGTAGTACACTTCTAAAACCAAAACGTCGCACAGAGGCAATATATAAGATAAGGCCCTGCAGGAAGTTTTGGTTTCACAACTAGGCTAAGCGAGGAGTTGCATTTTCTCGAAATGCAATACGTGCTGACCAGATGTTTTGGACTTCGTGCTCGCTTCGGTTGTAATTCGACACTTCCTTCAACTCTCAACGAGTTAAGTGACGAAGTACAAAGTCAGCACTGTTCAGGGAAAACCTTGATTTCCTAGTAACATTATGAATATAATATTTTTATTTCGATTTTTTCCTTAACATTGTTTGTTTTCTCAATTAATACAATAACATTTTATCTTTTAATTGAGAAATCAAAGCTTTCACTTAACACAACTCATAATTTGTTGACAAAATGCCATAAAATGGGGCGAATGACATATTTTTCTTTGGGCCTAAACTCTCGTTTACTTAATGGTCCGGGTGTCGAGTTTTACGCGTTGAGTTGGATTAAATCAAACGCGAACCGTCAGCGAATAACGGATAGGACACGACCACCGGTTTTTATTTAATTAGGATTTTGAAAGGAGAGGAGTACAAGAATAATAACTTGGTTAGTTGGCGTAGCCCGATTCAGACTTGGAATTTTATTAGAATTCGAATAAATTAGAATTATTGAAAAAATTAATTATTCTTACTTCTTAAGATGTACAGAAATTTACATCATTTTTTGTACAAATAATATCATAAATTTCGAATAAAAAATGGAATACACTCAAGGACCACATACTGGTCAATCACAAATTAATCTGGTTATCATAAATTAATTAACGAATAAGGAAATTTTTTATTCAATCTTTACTTTTCATATTCCAATATTTTAACCCGTTACGATCAGCGTCTTGAGACTAGAATTCGGATAAATTATAATTCTCAAAAAAACGATGTGATTCTACTTCTCAAGATATAAAGAAATCTACTTTATTAATTGTACAAATTATTTTATCATAAATTAATTGACAAATAAGGAAATTATTTCTCAATCTCTACTTTTTGTATGTCTTAATACTGTACGCTTCTTCAACTCCTTACGTTCAGAGTCTTCAGACTAGAATTAGAATTAATTAGAATTCTTAAAAAAACAGTGATCCCACTTGTCAAGATTTAATCTACTTTATTATAATTGTATCATAAATTAGTTAATGAATGAGAAAATGATTTCTCAATATGCTTATTTTATATTCTTGATATCTCAATACGGTGAGCTTCTTTAAAGTTGTAAGACGTAATCCAGCGCGGTGTATATTAATTTTCTTGAATCGCAAAAACGTCTTACAATGAAGTAAATACTTTACATCTAAGCGTATAGATTTCGCATACATATAAGATATGTATATATATGTATTATAATGCCCATAATTGCACCGACGCAACATGATCATTTTAATTATATGTGACCTTCTTAGTGAATAAGGAGAATGTAATGGGTTTTTAGTGGTGATACGGGTAATATAATGACTACTTAGATGAATCTTCTATTACAGTAGGTTTAATTAAAAATATTAACTCATATTTGAGTTATTCGTCATAGCTCATAGATATTTTCTTAGCTAATGAATTATTTACAGTCTCAATAGAAAATTAAATGACTCCTTGGCACTTGCTTCCTCTGTTGCTTTTACTGGCTAAATTAACTCAAACACATGATTAGTTGTTGAAGCATGACTATTTGCCCTCATTTTAATGCCCTCATCAGACTACAAAAACTGAAAAAAGCATAAAACACATTTATAAATTGTGTATGTACAATGCAACAAAATTATGTAAGGTTATTTACATTCTTGTTATCATTTATGTGTGGGTTCCTTTTTTGGTTTTTATGACAGTTGGAACCTTTCTCATTAGTGTTGGAATTTCTCTGTCGGAATGATCAAAATGTTTCTGCAGTTCATCAAAACAACTTTGAAGTTAAAAAATTCATTGTTTTTACACAAATTTAATAATAATTATAATAATCAATAAAAATAGCGATGATATACATTAATATAAAGTTATAAGATAACTTGAATAAAAAAAAATTCTCTTTTGTTAACTCAATAGATTAGTCTCTTTAGTGGCAAAAAGTAGGTCATTACAGTCGCAAAAACCGCTTTCTCTCTCTTTCTCTCTCTATCTTGAACGCTCCTCGGTCAGAATCGTCACAAAGTTTTAGTGGTTAAGTATAACAAAAAAAAGTTGTTAGTAATTATACATACACTTAACATGTTAACACGGAATTATTACTCTCGATAATACTCGTAAATGCTTATGGTATACTTAATACACACACGCAGAATTATTACTCTCGATAATACGCCTAAATTCTGAATTAAAAGTTCCTCCTTCATCTCTCTAAACTCTTCTCGGACTTTGAAAGATTAAAAATCTGAAAGAAAACGAGTTGCTAGAAGGTATAATCGTACTTTCAACACATACACGCAGAATTTTTACTCTCGATAATACGCCTGAATTTTCAATTGAGTTCTTTTATTTTTCCAAAATCTTCTCGGAATTTTTAATTATAAAAATATACAACCAAAAAAGTTGTTGAAAGGTATAAATATTACACTTAACGCATACACGCAGAATTATTACTCTCGTAATACTTCTAAATACTTGTGTGAGAGCTGCCATAATGTGATTAACAATCACTTTTACGGCCAAGATGGGGATACTTAACACATACACGCAGAATTATTACTCTCGATAATATGCCTGAATTCTCAATTAAGTTCTTCTTTTATTTTTCCCAAATCTTCTCGGACATTTTAACCATAAAAATCTATAACCAAAAGAGTTGCTAGACGGTATAAATGGTACACTTGATACGTACACGCAGAATTATTACTCTCGATAATACGTTTAAATTATTAATTAAAACTTTTAATCATATCTTTATCGATTATGCTTGAATTCTCGTGTGATTTTTTATTTAAATCTGACTCAATTTTAACATTTGTGTTATTTTTAAACATTTGATCAATTTTTTTGCAACCATCACCTGATTTTTGCAAAAGAACTTAATTTTTTTCTCTTAATTTTTGAGCTCCACCTTTTGCCTTACTTTTTGCCAGATTCTCTGATTTTTTAGTTGACGACATTTTGTTATTTTATTACTATCAGCTGAATAATTATGAGATCATAATAACAAAGGCATACTAACAAAAGTTACCTAAAACATTTTTATGTAGATTGAATAATTTTGAATTTTAATCATTGTTAATTTAAATACAAAATTTTAACTACATACGACCCAGTTGGATTTCCTAGCATGCGTGGTATGATGGCCAGGGTGAAGCCAAGGCTATCATAAACACTGCAGACCAGGATGTCCAACTTGCTGGTCGTGAGTCGTGTACTATTTTTCTTCATCTCCGGTCGAAGATACGTTTAATAGTTAATATTAATTTATCAAAATAACGT
>JAPYYV010007546.1:0-13312 GCA_030522625.1 Copidosoma aretas | reverse complement strand
AAAACAAGAAAAGAAAAAAAAAAAAAAAAAAAAAAAAAAAAAAAAAAAAAAAAAAAAAAAAAAAAAAAAAAAAAAAAAAAAAAAATGGATATTCTTATTATAATGTATTTTTAATAAAATAATTTGGATAACCGTTCTCATGTAGCATCTGCTTTACAATTCGAATGTTTTTACCATGGAAAGATTTATCTGATAATTCTATAGCTCTATCTATTAAATTAGAAATTATGTTAATCTTTTGTTGTTTAGTGTGACTCGATTCAAAATTTAAAAGTCTATTTGTGGATGTTTCTTTTCTATACTAATTTGTTATAATCTTATTATTTTTATTGATCAGTTTAATGTCTAAGAAATTGATTTTGCGGTCAGTTTCTGCTTCATGTGTAAATTTTGAATGAATTTCATAGTCATAGAAGACTTGGACAATGGTTTCTAAACTGTCTTCATGAATACATTTAATTGAATAGTCAACATACGAAAAATAAAAAAGTGGCTCGATATTATGTTTATCTTTTAATTCTCTCCGACAGTCACTAACACAGTCCTCAAGCGCCAAATCAGCGAAAAGAGGAGAAATAAATGATTCCATGGGAGTACCAAATGTTTGACGGTAAAACTTATTATTGAATGAAAAATATGTGTTGTTGAATAAAAATTTAGTAAGTTCTATTATCTTATTAAATAAAATCTTTGACGCTCGAAGAATGTAACTAGCCCGTCTTTCAACTAGCTGTAAAGTGCCTCGTATATGTACGAATATAGATGTACACGTGTTTATCAGATAGGGTCATTGTACTCTTTTCATGAGCATTTCGATTCGCGCGTATAAAAGGAGAACACTGTATAACGACAAGGCCTTTGCCAGTTTGTAATTAATCTAATTTGTTGATCAGAAGATCGACGTAACATAATGTATAATTCAAACTACATGCAGGGCGAGAAAAGATTCTACAATATAATTATATCATGAAACCCATTGGAAAATATCTTTAATTTAAACTGTTTACTTTCTCTTTTTCTTAAGCCTCAAACTTTGATCACCGTTCTTTACATCCTATTTGTAGTTTTTTCTCCGTGCTATACAAAGCTTTTTTTTGTCGAAAATCAGACTTCTCTATCTATATACTAGTTTTTAACTTCTAATTCTTCACCGTTAAATTCAAACATGTGTTCTTATCCTCTCTACATTACTAATTATAAAAATTTCCTTTTTTTTTTTTACTTTTTGTCCATTTTTCGTACCATATGTATCTAAGTCTTTCAGCATTTGTTTTTTTTTCCGAGTGCTACGTGCCTGAGACAACGTCATCAGTAAATTTGAGACAGTGGATTTTTAGTTGGCCTCCTGTAACACTTTCTGTATTATTCAAAATTCACTTATTGGCTATGTCCTCTATGAATAAAATTAAGTTTTACCTGATTCATGACAATCCTTTTCTAACCTCTTTTACTGTTTTAAATATTTGTTAGAAACTGTCTCGTTATTACTTTTTTTTCATTCATATATTATTTTTAACATTTTTATCATTTATACACTTATCCTCATTCGCTCTAATTTAACCTATAACATCCTCTGATCTTATTAAATGCTGTTTTGAAATCCACAAATTTTTTTGCCTCCTTACGTTCTCTGCTCTCCATCCCCCCTTTTTCTAATAAAAATAAATCGAAATGTTATGAAGATAATTGTGAAACATTTCTTACTTCTTATTACAAATTAAATGAAATTGACTATTCAGTGATATTATTTAATAATTTAACTTTTCTTGTAAACTCTTTATCAAAGCATTTACAAGTTCAAATTCTACATGGAATACCCCAACCTTAATGTATTTTCAATTCATATATCCACCGTTTAAAATCTACGTTAGTAATGTTTTCATCTAAAAAGTATCCATGAATCTACCATCTACGAACAACTTATAATAAATTGAATTATATAGGCTACTATATAGCATTTCATGGTAATTGTTATAACAAAAAAGTGTTTAACGATGTAATTTTGAAATTAAGTGAAATCTGTTAGTTGTAGAATGTACATTTTTGTCAGACATAAATAATATCTAGTTCTGATAAATTGTACCATGATTTTTAATAATGCAGAAAAGTAGCCACCAAGGCCATTACGGTGCTAAAAATAGTATTAATAATCTCTTGTGTATAAATCAGAATAGCAACTTGGTCATTATTCTATCATTAATAATTGAAAACCATACGATTAAAAACTATTCTATTGGAATGTCAAATTTCTATTTTTATTGTATCAAGTAATAAAAGCTTTCAGATCAGTAATAAAGATTGACAAACACTGTTATCTAATCAATATATTACGTTGCAGGTTAGCAATTTTCAAGATCAATTCAATATAGTTAATGTAGGTCTGAGTCTTTCAGAAACGAAAGAAATAACAGATAAATCATTTTCAAAAATGCATAAAACTGATCATAAACCCTTAAGGTTAGTAGTATAAATTTTTTTCACTAATTTCAATTTTTTTATGATCAATATAATAATTGTAACTGTTTCGTTGAAATTTATATTATTTATGTGTTTAAATATCATCTTGTATCAGTCTAATTTATGGTATTGTAACAGTCACTTGGATGGTTTAGCGATCGAAGAGTCACAGGAAAGTAATGCGGTTCAACCTATTCAACCAATTGAACATGGTCAAGCGTTTAGTTTATTGTCAATTAATTATGAGGAAGGAAACAAATCCCTTAAACATATCCAAACTTATAGGTAAGTTGTAAAATATTTTTGATTAATGAAAGAGTATAGTAATCGGTTCAGTGAACCATGCAGAAAAAATAATTTATTGCTAACGTTTACAAAACTATTTATTTGGATGCCTATAAAAAATAATTTAAATCATGACATCAAACGTAGCCAAACAAATTTTTGGCAAACACCAATTTTGAACATTAATTATGTATGTCGGGTCTTTTTTCCGTAATTACATTTCTAGATACTCACGACTCAATAAATCATGACCTCCGCTTGGACTGAATTTTCTTTCACTATACCTTATTTTTGTATATTGTAACTTTTTTTATCGTAGATGTATAGTTTATAATTTTAATACAATAAATTAATTACTATTTTCATTAATAACGACATGTTTTCTAAAATAATGAGCCACCATTTTCGTGGTTTGAGAAAAAGTAAATTCTAATGACTTAGACACTTCTCAAAAATAAATTGTAAGAACATATTACATTATTTCAATAAAGTATCATAAAAATGTATAATCTCAAAAATGTGCTATAAAAACGTATTATCTCTAAAATGTATTATAATAAAGTATCATCTCAATAATCCATCATCAAAAGTTATCATCTTGCAATCCCGAAGAAATGGCATTCTCAAAATATTTTTGAAAATTAAATTATGTCAAATAATATCGTACTTTATTTAAATTTGTTCTGACAAGTTTAACATCGTTTAGTGTACATTTTATTTGAAAAACAAATCGTATAACAACTGTCTGAGCATAAAAAATAATACTCATTTTTAAGTTCAAATCTGACTTAAGTAATGGCAGCATTTTTAGTAAACCATGACTCTAATGATTTCGCCATCCAACTTTTCCAAGCAATTCATTATATCATTAATAATTTGGACCGCTACGGCGATGCTTTCATACAACAGTACAGCACCCGACCATAACAGCGCCACAAAAAATCCCCCCGAGAGAGCTTTGAACTCCCAACCTCCTGTACACCGGACGGACGCTCTATCCACTTGAGCTATCGGGGAGGGTTATGAGTTCCGCTCTCAAGTTCGGACTTCAATCCTTCTCGTCTATATTACGCGATGACATACGTCGATAGCTTCGAAAATTCTTAATAGAATTTACTGCGTGTAGTAAACCCAACGCCAGATCTTAAGTTCAAATTTGACTCCAGTGATGGCCGCATTTTTAGTAAAATATCACTCTAATGGTTTCGCCATCCAACTTTTCCAAGCAATTCCTAATATTACTAATGAATTGGAGCACTACGGCGATGCTCTCATACAACAGTACAGCACCCACTCAATAACCCTCCCCGATAGCTCAAGTGTCAAGAGCGTCTGTCCGGTGTACAGGAGGTTAGGAGTTCGAGGCTCTCTCGGGGGAATTTTTTCCTTCTCGATCTTGGCTTGACAGAAAATTATTCGAATGTGGAGCTGTTATGGTTGGGTGCTATACTGTTGTATTAGAGCATCGTCGTAGAATCTAATTCATTAATAATATAATGAATTGCTCGGACAAGTTGGATGGCAAAACCATTAGAGCCATAGTTTACTAATACTCATTTTTACTGTGCGTATAAGTAATACTAATCTTTACTTTTATAAACTATTATAATAAAAATTTATTATAACACGATGATCATCGTGCAGGAATATAAAATCTTTAGTAAATTATTGTACTAGTTGCTGTTGAATTTTACAGACTAATAAGCTTAAGAATAATACAGATGACAAATATGTATAATAAAGACGTCTTCATAAAAAGAAGTTTTAATTAAGTCTTCTTTGCTTTATATAGATTTTTTCTGCTAATGACTGATAGTATTTTGCTTACGTTTCATGATAAATAATAAAATAAACTAATCTCAACCATTTTTCATTCGAGATGCCAGGTCAACGATGGTACATAAATGTTTAATAAATTCTAGGAAATGGACCATAAAGCTTCTGTGTTATTTACGAATATTAGTAACATTATGTCATATACAGATAATAATTAACAACAACAATGTTTTGATTTTCTAAGAGTATAACGGTAATAGCTAGTTAAGTAACGAAAAGGGAAAACTAATGCGAACAAATATTTATTAATACATGATGTTCTGCTTTTTCAAATGCAATCCTAATGATAGTCTATCAAGAAATTTTTTTTTTTTAACACATTTTTTATCCATCATTATTAAAAGATAATTCCTTTTTTTATCTGTGTTCAAAACATGATTTTCCTCGGTATTATAAGATGATTCATTTTTGAGATGGTTAGTTTTTATAATACATTTTTGGGATGATATGGTTTTATAATACATTATTCAGATTATTCCTTTTTCATAATTCATTTTTGGGATGATATATTCTTCAACTCACGTATTAGTTTGATTCATTGGTTACTTTATTGTAAGAATCCTCAATCACATTAAAATTGGTACATTTCCTACCTAGGGCAGAAAATATGACTACCACGCCCGAAGGGCGCGGTTGTTGTACATTAATGCCCGAGGTGAGGACAACATTTTTGTACCAAGGGCAGAAAGTAAAAATTTCTGCCCGTGAGCGCATTTTCGGCCCGCTGATCATTTTTGGCCCTAACGCTGGAATAAATTTTCTGCCCGTGGGCTGAAAGTGATTAGGAGGGCCGAAAATGCGTCCCAAAGGAGGAAAGGCTCTGCTGCACTTTCTGCCCTAGGTAGTAAAATATACTTTTTTTTACTTAAAAATCTTAACCATCAATAGTTAAATCTCTCTTCTTCAAAAGGTTATAATCATGTAACTAGATCAAAAGCTACAGTTTGAATGCAATATTCTTTATTCAATTATACTTATTGTTAACGCTTTGCTCTATTAAAAAGGCCTCTTCGGGACGTGATTGACCTATCTACACAAATTATGGTTAGGAAAAATATAAATGAAAAAACATATAAATTATCAAATTTAAATAGACAGAAGTAACATACACTTAAGATTCTTAAAATAAAAGACTTGAAATTTTTAATGTAAAAAGATCAATAGGTAGTATACTTATAAATTACAGTATTGATCATTAAAAGAAGTAAATAATCTATTCCTTGACTTACAATAAATTCATGTAATGAGTTTGTACAAAGAGACGCAGAGTAGACGGATAACAACTTAAAGGCATGAAAGTACTAAGGCGGTATTACAGTCCAAGGAGCAAGGTCAGTGATTACTCACTTCCGTCAAAATAATAACTATAAAAGGATCTTAAATTACTTGAGCGCAAGGTATTCAACGTTTTATGTAGAAAGAGTAAAAAAAAAAACATGATACACCTATCGAGAAAAACATAAAATGCCACACGTACCGTAAATTATTTACCCAACATTTTAGTTAATTGTATGAAAATCTTGTAAGAATTAAAAAATTTATTTAAATCTATTTTTTTTGTTGATATTATTATGATGCCAACGACTCTGTAACAATTTCGAGAATTCTCTTCAAAATTTAGAATCATAAGAGTCTACTTCTCTAACATTCTCAAAATTAAAAGTATGCCTCATGTCAGTACAGTGTTTGGCTAAACCAGATCTCTCATCG
This sequence comes from Copidosoma aretas, assembly GCA_030522625.1. Classification (NCBI taxonomy): domain Eukaryota; kingdom Metazoa; phylum Arthropoda; class Insecta; order Hymenoptera; family Encyrtidae; genus Copidosoma; species Copidosoma aretas. The sequence continues at coordinate 7,024 of JAPYYV010007546.1, read as the reverse complement.
TTAGTTTTTACATAGTTTATATATTGGTTTAACCTTATCTGAAGTTGTTTCCCTGACTGTCTAGCGTGCACAACTTTATAAACATTACAAAAAAATAATACAAAACATAAACCTTTTTCTATCAGTGACAATTTTATATTTATCTAGTTTAATAATGCTATTGAAGTTGTGAATAGTCAATATTACCGAAAAATCTTAATTATGTGAGAATTTATTAATACTATTATGCAAAATTGTATTAAATCGCATTGAGATTTTTAGTTTCTTTATAGTTGGCCTACATATATTGAAATTGTCGGTCTTATAAGTTTTATTTAAAAAACTCACTCTATTTATAATTACTTGGCAAGAAAACGACACTGGACAATTATTATTATTGAACATTCCCCTAATAGTAATTGAGTTTTTTGTTCTGTAATTAGAATCATAAAGTCCAAAACTGTTTTCAATCACTCCTATCATAATTGCCTTTTTAATATGGATAGGGTGGTGAGAAAAATAATTAAGAATCGTGCCCGAAGAGAAGTCGTTGCGATGCCACTCCATTAAACACAAATTATTGTACTTTTTTGTGACTTTCATCTCTAAAAATGGTGAACTAATATGGATCTCATGTTCTATAGTAAATTGGATATTTGAATTGTATGAGTTCAATTTTTTTAAAAACAGATTTAGTGTCTAAATCTTTTACAATTACAAAGCAGTCGTCCACATACTTCCTATATACTAAGACAGACCCACAAGTTCATCAAGTACTTCCTCTTCTAGGAGGGTTAAGGCTATGTGAGCAAGTACAGACTACAATAACCACCCATCAGGCAACCTGTTTGCTGTCTGTGGTATTTTTGGTTAATTTCAAAGTCTGTGGAATTTATTAGAAATCTTATTTCATCGAGAAACTTAAGATCTGACATATTGACCAACCATCTCAACAGATATTGTATTATGCAGACTTGTATTATTAAATCATGTAGCAAATTAGTGTATTGAGTTACTACATCAAGTAAGATCAACTTATACCCGCTGGGGACAATGATAGTTTAAAGTAATTTTTTCAATTTGTAACTGTTTTTTAGAAGATCAGAAGATCTAGGAACAGTATTGGTCAATAATTTTGATAAATCATTGTCGAAGAGGTGAAGGGGTGATCGACTAATTGAACTGATCGTTCTCGCCAAAATTCACTTTGTATAGCTTAGCAAGTCCGTATTCTCTTGCTATAGTGCAACTGTCAATTTCAGAAGATATGCTTCTTCGCATTTTTAGTAAGTTAAAAAAAACCCTATCAATCTCATTTACTTATCAGCTTTTTAGCTTTCTTTTTTAATATGGTGATAGATCTTCCAGTAAACACTTATGATAATGAGAATCGTTCAACGTATTTTCTACCTTTTTATTGTAGTTTGACCTTAACATTACCTCTATAGAGCCACCCTTATCTGCCCTGCATGCCACTATTTCTCTGTTACTTTTGAAAAATACTTCTATTGATCTTTTTATCAACATAGCTTTTCAAACAATTATGATGTAACTTAAGTTTTACTAAGGACAACAGTTTACTTTTTAATTATTCAGTTATTTTCTTCAATCTTATTAGAAAACATGCCTGGATTCAAATGATTTACACATCCGAAACGAAGTTTTTTTATGTACATTAGAAGAAAAATCTTAATTAAGTCCAAGCCTCACCGTTTTTCGGACATAATTAGGTAGTGCAGTATCTGATAAATTCTTAGTTACAGAATAAAATAGAGTATTAAAAAACTTATTGTAACTGTCTATATCTTCCTTTTTTGCTCACTGAAGTTTATCATCACTTCTATACTTCTTAGTGTGTACTACATTTTAAATATATGTATTAATATTTACAAATTTTTTTTTAAATCGAACGGTTTTTTTAAGAATTAATGTCTCACATATTTTTTTCATCATCCTATACATGTCAAAAAGGCGATTATGATAGGATTCATTCATACATGTTTTCGACTTTATGATCCTAATCACAGAACAAAAAACTTAATTATTCTTAGGGAGATGTTAACAATAATGGTAATCCGGTGTCTTTTTCTTGCCAAGTAATTGAAAATAGAATAGGTTTTTAAAATAGAACTTATAAAATTGACAATTTCAAAACATATAAGCCAACTGTACTAAGTACACATGCTTTGTATCTAACCAAAAATACCACAGAGAGCTAACAGGTTGCCTGATGGGTGGTTGTTGTAGTCCAGTACCGGCTGACATAGCCTCAACCCTCCTAGAAAAGGAAATACTTGATGGACTTAGCGGGTCTGTCATGGTACATAGGAGGTATGTTGCCAAGTGATTAAAAATAGAAAAGGTTTTTTAAATAGAACTTAAAAAACTGATATTTCAAAATATATTGGCCAACTGTACTAATACTGAAAATCTTAATGCCATTTAATAAAATTGTGTATGATACAGTTAATAAATTCTTACGTAATCAAGGTTACTTGGTAATATCTAAGACTATTAACAACTTTAATAGCATCATCAAACTAGGTGAAGATAAGATTGACACTGATGAAAAAATGTTTGTGGTTTGTAATTTTTTTTGTAACGTTTGTAAAGTTCCTCACACTAGACAGTCCAGAATACATCTTTAGATGAATAAAAATAAACATATAAACAATATCAAAATTAACTATGACAGATCTGGTTTAGCCAAACAATGTACTGACATGGGACATACTTTTAATTTTGAGAATGTTTGGGTACTAGCCACTGATAAGTCCAAATTTTGTAGAGAATTCTCGGAATTGTTACAGAGTAGTTAACATCATAATAATATTACCAAAAAAACAGACTTAAAAAAATTGTTTCATTCTAACAAGATTTTCACACAATCGATTAAAAAGTTAGTTAGATAATATACGGTACGTGTGGCATTTTATGTTTTTTTCGATAAGTTTTTTTTACTCTTCCTACATAAAACGTCGAATACCTTGCGCTCAAGTAATTTAAGATCCTTTGATAGTTATAATATTGACGGAAGTAAGTAATCACTGACCTTGCTTCTTGGACTGTACGACTGCCTTTGTACTTTCACGCCTTTAAGTTGTTATCCGTCTACTCGGAGTTTCTTTGTACAAACTAATTACAGAAACTTATCGTAAGTCCAAAATTAGATTTTTTACTACTTTTAATGATTAATATTGTGATTACTAAATATACTACCCATTGATCTTTCACTTTAAAATTTATAGGATAAGATATTTAGTATAGCATAAGCATGCTTTCAAATTTTTGGTGCACCCGAGGCACCGGCCTATAATCTTAAGTGTATGTCACGTCTGTTTATATAATTATACTTATACGCTGGTGTATATGAGTAATTCCACCGAACTTTTAACATTTCGATTTTCTAAAAAAAAAAAAAATAATTCCAAGGCACGCTAATAAAAATCATTCTACTTATTTCCATGCGCTCCCAATATTGACAAAATATTTGCGTTACTTATATTTGAAAATATCTTTGTATTAATAATAACAAATTATTAACAACAATATAAAAATCTTACATTTTTGTTATAAAATAATTGATACCGTATTATTTGGCTTATTTTAAGCATAAAATGTTATAATACGCTTTTCCGTTAAATGCTTTATTTTTGCGTAAAAAATTAATGAACTTGCTTAATAACACTATTTAAATAGCACATAACTCGTAATTCTGTGATTTCTCAATCTTTGATGGACTGTAACTTCGAAACAAACGCACTAATAGAAAAAAATTAAAATATGATTTGAAGGATTTGATTCAAGCTTAAATTTAAGCTCAAAGAAAGCTTTCTATCTTGAAACCCTTCGGAACTTTGGCCATTTCAATTATTGCTAAAATGATAAAATCTGTAAATTTTTTAAGGATTTTGAAAGTCACATATTTTTTGTTTAACACAATTTCTGGATGAAGAGTTTTAATATTATTTTTCCAAGAGTGTAAGAAGTTGTTTACGCCAAAAAAAAGTTACTTTGAACGTAAATTAAGATTGTGCCTCTCAAATTAAACGATTTTTAGTATGAGTTAAGCGCTCGAGAACGATTTCAAAATTAATACATATACAACATTTTTAGTGGCACGCTTGCCAATAAATAAATATATTCTTTAAGTTTTAAAAAACATTTATCACTTTGGAAAATTGAAAAGATTTTATAGTTCTTTTTTATACCGAAAATATCGTTAATAAGTAAATTTTTACAAAAATCAGTAACACTCATAAATATGGTTATAACTTTCTGTAGGTAACAGGCACGCTTACAGGTGTAAAATTTTGTAAATCTACCATTTAAAATAACAAATCTCTATGATTTTCATAAAATTCTAGAGATATCTTTTTTTATTGAAGCAGAAAGAAAAAGAACAGCACCTAGTAACACTTAAAAAGTCGCTGAATCGGTACACTTTAGAGCCCAATACTAATAAGCCTCAAATAAATTAAGCTCAAAAGTAAGTGTTAAATATCTGTAACATAATACTTTAAATTTATATACTAATTAATGTTCATTTTATCAATTGACATTGTATAAATTGATCAGTTACACGAATGTTAAACTTTAGTGGAGTTACTCATATAACTTAAAAAACGAAAATAACATTGTATACGTAATTGATGAAAGTTTTTTTATGTATAAACTCTATCATTGTTATCTATCGATTGCATAAGTCACGCATACAGCAAAAATATTTTTTACCTTTCAGTTAATAATTAAAGCGTATTTTTATAGCATCGTTGTCGTTTTTTTTTTTGAATTTTTAGTTTTTAGTATTCTACTTTTAAGTGTCCATTTTGCACAATATGAGTTATAAATATGGATGAGCTGTTATACATACAACAAGCGATGCATTAGTTACAAGGACCTTCCCTAAGCTGCATGGAAATGCTATGACTATCAATTGACAATTGTTAAAAAAAAAAGTTTTTATAGAACTCCCTTGCACCACATTAGAATGTTGTATTCCAAAATTTAAAAACTATCCAAAAAGTTATATTTTTTAGTTAAACAATATGTAATCATTGTTATTTAAATGTATTATATTGCCACATATATGAGGTATTGTAAATTTTTTTTAGATTTTTCCCTGATTTATCTATTAGTATATCGTGTAAATGAAAAATCAACCCTCTTCGTAAAAAAAATCTATTTTTCATCTGATTTTAATAAACAAAAACTAGTTTCTTTCTCCACCTAAATTGCTACAAATTTACAGTTTTCAACTCCCTAAAAAAGGCATATTTATTATGGTAGATGCATTTATTTCTAAAATTAATAAAAAAAAAATTCATGAACAAACGCATTTACTACAATGATACGAATTTTTTTTTAAATTAAAAACGGTAAGTTTGTAGCTATTTAAATGAATAAAGAAACTCGCAGTTTTTTATTAAAATTTGATGATAATTCTTTTTTTTTTTGTTACGAAGAGTGATTATTTTCTATTTACACGATATTTCGATGAATAAATCAGAAAAAAAATCTTAAAAAATCCATAATATACCTCATTGCTGTGACAGTATTATACATTAATATAGCGACGATTACATTTTATTAGACTAAGAAATATAACAATAGTGATTATCTTCTAATTCAGGGTTACAACTATCTTAAATCATCTAAGTAGGTTAAAGATAAATTGCACGATTCCACCTGTCCTACTACAGACCTTTGCAGCGCATGGACACGCAGAGAGTAAAGTTTATAAGAAAATTGAATGAAAGCGTGTACAAAAGTATATCAAAAATACTTTACACCATTATTCCACGAAAGTTACTGCTATCTATTACCGTTTTTAGCGTTTGAAATTGCACATTGCTTGAAAAATTAATAATGTCATTTCATACTATAAAGAAGATCTTTTATTTTGCCCCTTGGCAAACTCACAACTCTCGCTTTTGATTGCAGAGGTAAGGTACATAAAAACTATTTTAAATTTTTTTTAATAAGTAGTTACTTTGACTTGCGTAACTTTTGAGTTACAAAAAATACCCTATTTTTAATAATAGGAAAAAAGTCGTCAGTGTCATACAGGGAAATTACTGTTTGGGTTTATCTATTAGCAAAAAATATATATTCTATCCTTGTCACTACATATTATCATATGTACTAATGATGTGTACCAGAGATAACTATTACAGAAATACATTTTATTAAATAACATCCACAGACCAAGACGATTTTGGCTTTAACAATAACTACACGGTTCCGCATGACCAATTTTTTGAATTTATACATGTGGCAGTTTGAAACATATGTTTTATAATATAACGATTATTGTGTACTACTTTTATTGGTTTCAAGTATATCTTATGTCCATGTCTTCTAGTATTAGTCGGTGATATAAGTCTCCTCGCTTAAATCGTCTTCCAGGCGGAGAAGAGCAAGATGGTTGGCCTTGAAGTCATTCCAGCTAAATTGTAGGTTGTTCATGCGAACAGTGATAATAGCATTTGAAAGGTTTGCTGTGCCAAGCTTTTGCAAATTTGCGTAAGCATTTGTGATTGCTTTCTGTAGATCTCCTTGCCGTGCTATGAGCGTTTCAGCTGTATTGCCATGCCGCCCGCCGTGCAAAAACGTAACACAAAAGTCAATGTCCACACAGTTCACAGCAAGGGCACTAGTGCACACACGATAGTCACTGCACTGCACTTAGTGTTTAGTTGTCGAAAAACCAATGTTACTCACGTAATCCTGAACCAAGCTCTGCTACCAAAAATGTTCCGGTCAAGCCGAGTACTTGCCGAACACGGGGATCTTTCTTTATTTTGTTCAGGAACTTACGGAAGAAAATACTTGGTTAAAAAAGAACACTTGTTGTTTTAGCGGTTTAGAATTTAGTTGCGTTTGATTTGAGTATAGCGTATGAGTGTATAACATTTTAAAACTATATTCTAACTTACAACTTAATAATTATTTTTCGGGAGAATGAAAGCAAGAATGAAAAAAATCTTCCCCGAGTGTGGCCTTAACACACGACCCTCTGTACACCGGACAGATGCTCTGTTGG
>JAPYYV010007545.1:0-13313 GCA_030522625.1 Copidosoma aretas | reverse complement strand
TATATATATATAGGTACGTATAGAAAGCAGAAGGCAGTTTAAATTTTTGGCGATTTTTTGGCGATTTTAGTGACGCCTATTGGCGACTTTTGGCGATTTGAGCACCGCCAGTGGCGACATCAGACTCGATTGGTCTGGCAACCCTGATCTCTCTACTAATCTCTGCATTAACCACCTGAACCTTACCACCGAGCTCCCTCTCCTCTGCCTTAATTTTAGAATATTTAGCTTTGATAAGAAAAAAGATAATGAGAGCAATTAATAAAATTCGTGATGCCCATGAATGAGAATAAATTAAATTTTCTTAACAAGAATGGAATTAAAAAGTGAACTAGAAAAGTAATGACTTATAATAGGTCAACTCTATTTGATCTTTTTCTCAGCTTGATGGAGATATTGCACTTATTAAAAAAATAGCTTGAAACATTTAATTTGGAGATTTGAAGTATTCAAGTGCTGATATTCTTCTATTACTATGTTACAGCAATTGGTTTGAAAATACAGATAACAGAATATCTACTGATACATCCTAAGTACCGTTTAATGAGATTTTAATGCTTTTGTCGATGAAATGCCCGTTTATCAGAAATAATGACGATGAGCTCGAACGGTGCTTGCTACCACGCAGTACGGTGATAATAATGTATTGCTTTATTTATGAAAGTGTAGTTTTCTGTGAGTCATACATAACCTCACGTTTGCGTACAGAAATCATAAGACATACATGCCTATATATTTACTTCGTCTGATTCCTACAGTTTGTACTAGTACCCCGGAGTGCTCGGTTGTCTTTTCATTAACAACATTAGATCACAGAAGCTGCTATACGATATACCACACATCGTCATTCCATCTAAGAAGCGACGTGGCCTCTCTGTTTTGCTGACGTTGACTGGTTTTTTCTAAGCTGTGCTATACATCTGGAACCATGGAATCTGAAATTAAAAACGTCAGTTTGAGCAATACGGACAACCTTTCAACAGACCATTCAACTCATAAAATTTCCACAAAATCTGGTGAACAGGTGGTTTGCATCACAAATGCTAAGTACGAACTTGTTCACCAAAGTTTTATAGAAGAGGAAAATAAAACTCATCATATCAATATCAGACCTTGCAAGGAACTAGCTGACAAAAAACAAGATATAAGTGTCTATGAAATCGGCTCTAAAAAAAATGATCAAAATGATTGTGGATCATTGACTGAAAACATCGTAAAAACTACTGACCAGGTACGTAAGAAGGAAGTGAGTGATGAACTAGATAAGGTGATTGATATTCTTATTGAAGAGATTAAAATAAAAAACCTACAAGAATTTGATGGTAATGAATGTGATGAGCACAAATATTTAACGGATATAGAAGGAATATCGCAAATAAATTCTGAAGAAATGGCTGAAGACATTATTGATAAGACTGAGGAAAAACAAACATTCAAGGGAGAGGACGAATTAGATAAACGCAAACTTTCTATCACCGATGTTAAGCACATAGAGGAGAAAAATAGAATTGATGAGAATACTGTAACACCCGGCGAGGAACTGACAGGCAAAGAACCAGAAAAAAAATTTTGCAATACTGACTCTGAAAAATGTGGTCAAAATGATTTTGGATCATTGACTGGATCTAGTAAAAATTTTACTGATCAGATGCTTGAAGAAGAAGTAATCAATAAATTTGATGAGGTGATTGAAGATATCAGTAAAACGAATTTTTCGGATTCCAATAGTAATGAGAATGATGAAAATGAAGATATATTGAATGCACCAAGGAATTCACAGAAAAATTCTGAAAAAATATCTGAAGAAGATCAGTCTTACAATGAAGATAATACAGATAAAGGTAAAAACTGTTCCCTCCAAGATGCGCAGTCAAATACTATTAAAAATATTGAAGCCTCATTTTCTGATTCAACTACAAAAGCTAATGAAGAAAATATCATACGTCACCATCGCAGATCCAATACACTACTTGAAGGTTTGTTATCTTTTTTTAAACTTCATGTCTGTTTGGAATCCTGATTTTATTCTTTAAATTTTGTATCAAGTGTATGCTCTATAATATGCATCAAGCATTTATTGCTCGGTAAAAATATCACATAATTTTTTTACAAAAGGAATGTGCAAATAATTACTTCCTTTATGCATTCAATTAATATCACTAGATGCATTATTGCTTAAAATAATAACTTATTTTGAAAACAAATAATTTCAATTAAAGCCCTTGTTCATTTAAATTGTTCTAATACGTTGTAATCTTACAATTCCAAATATCAAGACCAAACGCATGCCATTAACACAAACTTATGATTCTTTTACTTAATACAAAATATTGAGGGTCATCCATTTTTCCTTAAAAGTGACAATTCATTTTTATTCTAATTAGTTCGTTCGAGCAAAGACTTAAGCTTGGATGGATCACCACGTCAAGACTGTACGTTACTGCCAAGTGGAAGTGTAAGTCGAGCGGCCAAGTTGTTTGAGAACCTGAAAACGGAAGGCGTCACTAATACCAGCGATAGCCACCACCACAAACTGCACAGTAATCATCACCAACGGCAGCAAAACTGTAGCAAGGTCATTGTATCACAAGTTGCTAAAGTTGAGAGCAATGCAGAAACAAAAAACATAGACACAAGCGAGCAGGCTCAGAATGCTTTTTCTTTCTGGAGAAATTCAAAATAGTAGAGAGTTATGAAATTCGGAAAAAAACACGCACACAAGATACATGATTAATGCATGTACACTATGCGGACACTAATTCACGAACTCCGCAAATCGAGGCTACGCGAGTTGAGTGTTACTGAAACGGGTATTGCACAGCAGCTCGCACCAAACCTTACTTACTTTAACACGTGCAGTGACACTCAACGCGCAAAGCTGCTGCTTCGCCCAGTTCGTGAATATGTGTCCGTCCAGTGTACTTGATACAATAACAATGACAGTGACGATGACACATTGATAAGAGGCTTGAATAAAGTCGTCAGTACGCTTTTAATTCGTTTTTTTTTTTTTTTTATTCTCTCAAGATTGGAAGTTAAAAGAGTTTTTAATAGAGTTTTTGGGAAAAGGCGCAGAAGTTTTAAAAACTCACCTGGACAAAATGACACTGGACTACTATCGTGAAAGATTTCCAATTATAATTTCTCTTTATTCTTAAAGATATTTGTATTGTACACTGTAAGTTTGCAGATGTGGAATTAATACACACGTAAAAAATCATATTTAAAGCTTTTCAAACTTTGAGGAAAAAATGGTTTGTTTTTACCTGCTTTTCAAGTTCAAATTCTTTCTTCGGACTTTTATATGTGATATTACACAATAAGTATATAACTCCTCTTTTTTCTATGAACTTATTCAACTGCCTGTAACAATTATAGACATGTCTTTTGTCACCACACAATACAAAACTGTACTCAATTCTTTATTGCTATAATTTTATAACAATAGTTCAAAGTTAAGGAATTTGTCGTAAATGCACCCTATGTCACATGTATTTAACTTGAATAAAGCAACTACATAACTTATCTTGTTTATGAGTCTTACCTTCTTCACTTGTTTTCCAATATCAACAGATTTAATCAAAAGAAATATTAATAAATACATTTATTGAAACATAACAAAGAAGTCTACTTAATAATCAATTTCAAGGTTGCATTCAAATGGTTCACGACGAATATTATCACGTTTAAGTTTCCAATATTCCTTATAGTTTTTCAATAATGTTGCTGTTCTTGAAACAAATAATAATATTTAAAAAAGTTGGAATATACAATTATTGTGCAATCCGTTTGCTTCCTCATAGATAAAACTCAAAAAAACAAAAAAAATAAGCCCTGTTGGATCAAAATCGGTTAAGAAAATCCTGAGATGCAACTAATTACACACACACACACACACACACACACACACACGCGCGCGCGCGCGCGCGCACACACACATAGGGTAGGACATTTGCCAAAATAGTGTATTTTGATTCCAAACTTTATAAAACGTATTTATGACATGTTACTTCGATATGTGATTTTTCGTCCATAACAAAGCTTCCTCTACGAAAAAGCAAAAATAACGAATCAATAAAAACAAAATTATATTTTTCAGCGGTGATAGGTATCTGCATACGAAAAAAATGTCTTCTTGGATTATGATCGGTCGAAGAAATTCTGAGATGTAACTGATTATATTCATAATCTTTGATACACCCACAAACACCCTTACAGCTCCCACCGAAAATTAAGTTTGTGTCGTAACGTCTTAATATTTCGAGGTTATGCATGCAAAAAAACAGAAAATAACTATTTCTGCATATTTTTCATGATTTTCTAAACAATCAATATTTTTTTCCAAAATTTTTCCATCTCAATTCCATATACATACAAAACACTGAAAATTGAAGTGATGTTTTTATATCAACCAACACCTCTCTATTTGTGCTCCGCGACGATTTTCTTTCCCTTTAGAAAACCCATGAGAATTTTTATTTTTGGTCTATCTTTCTTCCATTTCAAGATGTCTCGTATTTTCAAATAGTTTGAGGTTAAGTCATAATAATAACTCTTTGAATAAATATTTGACGTCTGCAACGATCTGCCGAGCATGCGCAAATTTTTTGGTAATTGTTTACTATATTTAAATAGAAATATTAATTAGTCTTCTCATGTGTGTATTATATCATAATGTAAAACTTTGCATTCAAAGTTTTAAAAATAATTATTCAATTAGATGAATAATTTATTAATGTATGTTATGAATCGAATATTTCAAAACAAATTAATTAATAAAGAGTGAGTGAAAATTTAGATTAAAAATAAGTTACGAACCACAGAGGGGAAGTATTCAGTCGGATCATGCTTTTCCGCGTCTTGTGCGATGCATCTTCTCCCTCCATGATAAATTAACTGGGCCTCGCGTTACGGAGCTCATGACGGCGTTGCCTGTTGACTGGCTACCGACGCTGCGGTCATGAGCGCCGTTTGGCCTCCGATCGGGAGCGGGTCAGCGGGGACGACGTGCGTCAGTCCTCGCTCGTCGCTTGCCGTTACTTCATCATACAATTTGTTAAACCGAAGCGTTTCCTTAGGTAGAGAAACCTCGTGTTTCCGAAAATTTCAATTTGTTGTTTTGATTTTAATAAACTATCATTATTATTAACCCATTTATTTATAAAAAAACGAGGACATAAATTTGAAAATGATTTACACAATGAACAGCGAGCTGTATGGGTTTGTGTTGGTGTAGGACTGCAAATATGAGAGTAATCAAAACGCATGATGGACCCGATCACGAAAAGAAATACTAAAACGCGATGCTAGCACTTGACGCACGGAGAAAATTTCAATGTCACCGTGATGGCTGTAAGTAGCACGTATGCACACTAATCAAACAGGCAGCCTCTGCTGCTGGTGTTTCCAATGCATACTTTCAGCGGACAGCCTCTGCTGCGGTGCTGATGACAGCACGCACAAAAAATCTGTCACGGGTGCACCAGATAAATAATCCTCAAGATGGAGAGGAATTAAGAGTAACCACCTCGAAAAGATAGCTCGTGGCTTTTTTTTAGGAATAGAATTAAAATTAAAAATTTACTTCCGTTACATATTTATTGAGGGTGAAAAGTTTGAAATTGTTAATGTACTCCACTCTTTAAAGATAAATCAGTAAAATTCAACTTATGATGAGTAACTATTGACTTATTGGGTTAGTCAAATGTGCACTGTCAATCAGTAATTATGCACTTATTTAAACAGTAAAAGAACGTCGCTTTTTGAATAAGTGAATAGTGACCGATTGTATTAGTCAATATTCACTTATAAAACAGTAAAAAAACAAAATTTTTTTCTGAAAATAAATCGTTTTTTTTCTTAATTTTCACCAGTCACATGCTTACGACGTAGTATTTTTTACTAAATATAGGTGTAGCTGTACCTATTAAATTAATTGTTAAAAATATTAAATAAGGCAATGGAGATTATTTATTTTTAATTACATAAAAATCACTTATTTAATGGATGGTTGTTTAAAAAAAAGATTAAAAACATATTTATCACTAATCAGTATTATTTGTTATTGAGTTTTGAATAAATCATCAATTTAATCGTATTATTTTTTTATTTTTAATGTCTTGTTTATTTAATCAAATTATTATTTACTATCTAAATAAATATTTTGAGAACTTAATATATATGCATGTTGATGTAATAAATGATGTGCTGAAAGAGAAGAAGTTTATACTTTCGAAAAAATTTGTTCTCTTGTCGAGATTTGAACCACTTACCTGATGAGCCGAAGTCCAGCATCATAACTTGATAAGTAAAAATTTAACTGATTCAACTTAAGAGAGCAGAGCATAATGCGCCTGCAAGAGAAGTATCATTTCAAAAATCACCTTACTCACGAATAAAATAATTTTGAAAGAATAAGACGCATAGAAAATCAAATAATTTATCCATGGAACCTCGTATGAATAAACAAATAATAAAATAAAAGGGTATGGCTCTCTCTCTCTCTCTCTTTTTCCATGCTTGTACGTACGGTAGAATAATGTAAAAATTTGCTTTGAAGTTTAAAACAAAATTATTTAATTAAATAAATTATTTATCACTAATGTGTGTTGAAAATCAAATATTTCAAAACGAATTCATTAATAAAGTAAATGAAAATATTAATTAAGAATAAGTTACGAACCACAATATAAGAGGCAGTGACAGCAATTACTTAGAAAATATAGCTTGTGGCTTAAAAAGGTTACGGTGCTCGGCTCGCATGCAAGAGATCGTGAGTTCGAATCTCATGGAAAGTGTTTTTTTTTGTTATCAGGAATTTGATATTCACTTCCGTCACTCATTTTAGAGAGAGAGAGAGAGAGAGAGAGAGAGAGAGAGAGAGAGAACGTTGAATCCAATTGATTTACTCCCCTGCATAACGCGCCTATAGAAGTGAGACTTCAAAAAAGTTTTAAAATGACAAAAAAGAATTAAACGGGTGTGTGTAAAAAAAAAGTAGAAGATGTAAATGAGGAAGCCGTGTGTCAATAAATTTGGCAGCGGTTCTATTGCTTTCTCGAAGAGGAAGCTTTGTTATGGACGAAAAATCACATGTCGAGAACACATGTTATAAAGACGTTCTATGAACTTTAGAATCAAGATGAACTATTATTAGAAAATGTCCATCTGTGCTACTGTGTGTGTGTGTGTGTGTGTGTGTGTGTGTGTGTGTGTGTGTGTGCGTGTGTGTGTATGTATGCATATTTATGTAATCAGTTGTATCTCAGAATTCTCTCAATCTATTCTATTTTGATTCTACAGGGCTTTTTTTTTGGATTTCTATAACTGCTGGTCATAAAATTTGAGTTTTGCTGTATTTTATTTTTTTTATTTAGATTTTATCGATTTTTTACATCGATTTTTTTGGAAAAGTTTATTTTTCTGCTATTTATTGTTATTTTAGGATATTTTACGATATGAATTAAAAGATATCATGAAATTTAATACATAAAAACGTATTTAGATGAAATTAAAAAAATTGGATATCTGGGTGGGTGTGGATGTAAATAGGGAATGAATAATGTAATCAGTCATATCTCAGGATCTCTTTGACCGATTTTAATCGTTTTAGGATATTTTACGATAGGTATTCTGTAAGTTTTTTTTGTTTACGGATACCCATAATTGCTGGAAAAAAATTTCAATTTCATCGATTCGTGTTTTTTTATTATGATTATATCGATTTCGGAAAATAATCATTTTCCAAATGTGATTTTTCGCTATCAAATATTGTTTTAGAATATTTTGTGGCAGAAAATCTTGAAGATCATAAAACTTTCTAAACAATTTTATTTCGATTTGATCGATTTTGGAAAATCGATTTTTTTTCGCCAGTAAACGTTGTTTCGAAATATTTTGTGGTAGAAGATATTAAAGATGAAATTTTTCAAATAATGTCGTCTTTGGATTCAGAAAAAAAGATTATTGATGAGGGTGGGTGTAAAAAAAAAGAAGAACATGTGAATGAGTAAGCTATGTGCAAATAAATTGGCAGTGGTTCTATATTGATTTTATCGATTTTGCTGTATCGATTTTTTGAAAAGATGAATTTTTCCATAACCAAACGTTTTTTTAGAATGTTTTGTCGTAGATAATCGGGAAGATCATGAAATTCCCTAAAAAAATTAGGTTTTTGCATGAAGAAAAAAAAAAATTAATGAGTGTGTCTCAAATAGAAGTAGAATACGTGAATGAGGAAGCTTTGTGCTAATAGATCGGCAGCGGTTTTCTCCTTGAGCCTATTAAAATTAAATATGTTGCATAGTACGTACACGTATGTAAAACCAATCTTTTTGATTTATATATCATTAACATTTACATATAAGTACCTGTTTTGTTTCTAAATAAAAACTTAATAATGCATGTAATATAAACGTAATCACCTCATAAATTTGCTAATGCATACAAACTGTAGTCTTAATAATGCCGATTCTTAGAAACCTTCTAATCGAAATTATGCATAAAAACTTGTTTGCATGTTTACAATTAGTTCTAGAGAATTAGTTATATTGCTAAAAAAATTAAGTCGACTAACCAGGTATTCTTATGAGTTTACCGGTAAAATTATAAATAAACTAACGTGTATCTACTTTTCGAACCTTATCCAAATTTATCAATCGAACTTGTCCAAGGTGGTACAATACATTTTAAACGTTATTTTTTGCTATAGTAATAACATCTAAAAAGTTAATTTCGTACTTTTACTTTTCTTTTAACATATCCTAAAAATTTTTTTAGGGTTTTCGTCCAAGATATATGTTACAAGTTACAAATTCTTTCTAAGTTCCAAAATCTAATATTTTTATCAATTTTAAGTTCCAACAAGTTTCGATCGACTGGATTTTTGTTACTCTCTAACAGTCACTTATTTATTATATTAAATAAGTAGCACTTTTTAGTAAAAAGTCAGATTTTTACTTACAAACAAAATAGTTTTGTTTCTATTTACCTATTAACAACTATATTTAATTAAGATCATACAATCTACTACAAAGTTAGTCATTAGTACCAATAGAATCAGAAGCGACACTAGTAAAATAAAATATTCCTTGTCTACCCAAAACGTGTCTACTCAAAATCTCAATTCTTATTTTGGTATCTTTAGATGTATACATTTAATTGATCTCCTTAGTTGTATGTTAGGTGAAATACTTTCTGCATGTGCAATTATATTAAAGTAATGGTCTAATTGGCGAAGCAAGGTATATAGTAGAGTCGTGATGGCTTGGAGAACTATAATATAGTAACTGCATGGCTCGTTTTATTTTATATACATCTATTGTCATTCATAAGAACTTGAAAATAAGTTTTTGTTTATCGCCGTTCGTCTATTATTTCTCATAACCACGTAAAAATATATAAATTTACATATTTTTTTTTGATCCAGAGATTTCTTAGTTTTGGAGGTATGGAGTGCTAAATTGATGTATGTGTGGATGATTCTGTCATAACTGGCTCAAAAAAATTTTACAGTTTACAGAAATTTAAGTTGGTTGACAAATTTTTTTTCATAGTTATTTAATTGCAGGTACCATCCTGAACAAACATCCGAAGCGATTCTACTACAAAAATATTTGTTTAAAAGATATACAACATTTTATAATAGTAAATTTCAGTCAATGTTCGAAATAAGTATGTCGGTCTAGTACGTGTAAGTAAGCTGCTTGTATAGTTGAAGTATTCTAACTTAGCTCAAATAAAAGTTGGAATCAAGCCCTATTGATTGAAAAAAAGTTTTTGCGGGATGAAGGTGGACGGAAAAGACAGAAACTTTTATTCTCTCAAAATTCAGAAGTTTAAGCCCTTCGTAAAGCGAGGAATTTGAATAAGGGCTAATAATGGCACAACTGATTGATTACTTATACAGCGTAGTTTAAAAATTCACCATTCCATAACCCTATCAAAACACTCGGGCTTGTTCGCAGGCCTACAGTGCGATGCATTACTTTTTGACTATACTTCAGGGACAAAATATGTACAGACTTCCCGGACTGTTAATGATGGAATTTGGTTGTAATACAGGTGGCGATGGGTAGATCAGCATTTTAATTTGGTAAAAAGTACTCGATTTCGAAGTTTCTTAATTTTCTTGAAGCCCAAGGGTTAAATCAACAGAAAAAAATTATGTAAAATAAAATATACGGTTTTTTTTATTCATTAAAACGATCGAATAAAAAATAAATTGTTCTATTCAGACATAGTTTGAACCAATAAGAGCAAATAAATACATATCAGAAGAACCTTGAGACCTTAATTCATAGACCTTTCGGTGCACACGGAATCATAACTGGCTCCCGGACTAGTTTCAAATTACAATAGATAGAATTTATGAAACTTTGGATAAGATTGCGAAAATTTCAGGCATGGAAACTTTTGTATTTAATAAAGTTTGACCTTAATGCAGCGATTAAGAGCAATCTACTAGCATATAACGTGACACTTGACATGTACATTGCTAAAACAGAAGTTCATTGATCAATTGATCGATCTTTAAGTATATTTTTTAAATGTACTTTTGAGTACGTCTTGGTTTGTATCAGCATAAAAAAAGTTTTGTATCAATAAAAATACTTTTACAAATTAAATACATATTTTCTCATTCCATTAAATTTTGAAACTTATAAATTTTAATAGTATGACTTGCGATATATGATAGTTTCATTTTACACTGACAATTTAATTGCCTTTTCTTATAAAAATATTAGATTAATAACTTCTTATAATACCTTCTTCATTAAATACATAAAAATTTAATTTATTCAACAGCCGATATTGTTTAGCATCATAATGATTTATTTAAAATGTTCAAGGGAAGATCATACTCAGAATTAATTAGAGCAGAATCGTAAATTATGGTGTCGGTAAAATAAATCAATAAAATACTTATCTCAGTTTTCAGACAAAATACAAAACATTATATGTATATATAGGTGTCTATAAAGTATCAATTTGATATTGAATCACCTAATAATTTAACGATAGTATCACGGATGATGTTATACATAGTACAGCTATAGATTTCAGCCTATTTTAATAATTCTCCTAATGATTAACATTATCATAACAACTTCCTAATTAACCAGCTATTTGACCTAAACTGCGTAACGCTCAGTAAGGCTAAAGAACGCCACCGTGACGTAAAAACAATTGGTCTTTGGTGATGCATGCTTTGTTGAATATAAAGCTGCCATCAATTTCAGACAGTACAGCTAATGGTATCTGCAGGTGAATTTCTAAAAGCATCATCAGACATTTAAGTATCCATTTTGTCATTCTTTATACAATTTATAACTTTCTTTCACTTCAAAAACATAAGGTAAACCATTTTTTCCAGGACATTAGTTGAAATAACCATAATTTTTCCCTCATTTTTAAAGTAATTTACTATAATAGTTGATGGTGTCAACAATTATAGATAGTAGCGTATGCTTCGTGTACTAACGTCCAGCTAACTACAACAATGTAAGTATTGGAATTCTTTTTATGCATATTCAAGGCCGGATTAAGAATTTTGCCGCTCTACGCCAACTTTCGGCTGCCATCAGTGCCATCCCCCTTGTGAGTAGTAAAATTTCAAAATCTTATATAGCCTATTTAATTACAAGCTTTTGTTTTTTTTTTCTTAGAACCAAACGACAAATTAAATTTTGCTTGAAATGTTGTAATTTTATACATAAATTTCTTTGAACTATAGGTGATATTTATAGCTAAGAAGTGATATTTCTCTTATAAGTAAATTAATAAATAAACAAATTGTTGTATGTATAACAGTTTTTTCCTAGCTTTTTTTCAGCAAACTTTTCAATAACCATATCACAATCTAATGAAAGCGTTTATTCAGATTTAATACTTGTACTCTTACCAAGGTGGATACTGCCTGGTTTAAACAAAAGACTCAGCTACAACATACTGCAGTATGGTTGGAAGCGGTCTGAGTGATCGGACACAAATGAGAATCCTCTAATGTAGTTCGAGCGCTCCAACCGTTCCAGTGGTTTGATCAACGTGTAATATTTCATGGTAACAGTAACTCGACAAATAGACACACTTCAAACTTGGGTATTACGTTATTGTGTCTATTTGTAATCTGAGAGTCACCCCTCTTATACGATCTCATCTTTATCAACCGCCAAGCGACTCCTTTTCATTGGGTATATTCCTAATGACAACTTGACTGGTGTCACGCGACACTCTAGTGTCGCATCATTTGAAATACGTTCATTAAATACACAAAATAAAAACACGTCTTGTTCCGCCCTTGCTGCCCCCTCATAACTTGCCGCCTATACGCCAGTGCGTACTTGGCATATACCTTAATACGGCCCTGTACATATTTATTGATGATTGTCAACGATTAAAACTATTTATTATTCGATCAATTCCTTCATGCTTTATGATGAAATCAACTAATTACAGTATCTGACATCAATTTAATTCTATTTGTAATAATAAGTTTTTGCAATCAAAATTTTTTTAAAATGTCGTACCAACAATTTTTTAAAAACCTAGTTTAAAAATTTTTCAAAAATGTATCCCTGAAAATTTTCAAACATACCTCATCTCAAAAATATTCATGTAAAACATCGTATCAAAAAAAATTTTTTTTTAATTTTCTATCTGAAACTAAATAATAATAATAATAATAATAATAATAATAATAATAATAATAATGATAATAGTAACAATAATGATAATAATAATAATATACTACCAAAAATAATCAAACTATGCCCCTTCGTCGACCTTGGATAATAACTACACGGAAACAGCTCGGTGAACGATTTCGTCCACTATTAGGTGGCGTGTGTATTCACATAAAATGTTGTGATCACATTAAAGATCCCGATGTATAAGTAGTCACTGAATGCACTAGTGTACAGGAGCATTGCTATTTAAGGTAATTGTGTCTCAAATTGAAATAATCATCAAACTTTGCACTCAGCTAAAATAATATCTAATAAGTAGTTGGTTAAGTTTTTGTTATGCTAGAGTTCCTATGGGAGGTAAAATATCAATGTTTTTATTTTTGTCATTGTTGAAACTTTAACATTAAGGTAAATGTACCAGAACTTGGCCACCTTAGTAGACCTAATTCTAAATTACTCCGTGAATATTGAAAAAAATTGAAATTTCAAATTTTAATAGGTATTACTCGATAGTTATGACACTCTTCGAAGCAGTACCGAGAAGAAATAATTTTTTACAAACACAGAAAAAAAGTTTTTAATTATAATTCGAGTTGGTCGAATGTCCCAATTCTTGGCCACTGTAGA
>JAPYYV010007544.1:0-13313 GCA_030522625.1 Copidosoma aretas | reverse complement strand
ACTGATTCACCTATTGAATCAGCTGATATTTCTCGCTCTGCTAGGGTTCGTGTTTACACTACCAGATGGCGCACAAGCTTGCTTCCCATCGCGAATATCCTCAACAGTAATTTGTATGCCTTTCTATGACAAATAAGTTATTTTATCTATGAGACTTAAAAGTACGAGCTTATTACCCGAAATTTTTGAATAATTTGACTGCATAATAGCGGCAACGAAGATGTTATCCAATTTAGCACACATGTAAGGAGAAAACTTAGCTGAAACTGCATATTCCAACAAGTTTTTGATGTTATAATCTATTTCCAAGAAGACCTTGTACCTTAAAATCATCTTTATAAATATAATAAGGATAAACAATCTTGTTATTGTCGTGATATTTTTCCAATCAAATCTGCACCTGAATGATGTTCGATAAGACCATGTCGATAAGAGTGGAGAAAAACACTTTCTAAATGGAATAATATTAGATGCATCAAGACATTGAAAAAATAAGATATTGCAACCATTATTCTGGAGACTAAGTAATATAAAACATGAGTAAACAAATGTATTATTAATGGTTTCAGAGAAGCAGGGTTGTATTCTTTTAACCCTGATGCTATTGATTATGACATTTTTAATAAACTAAAGAAAACAAGAAAAAGTCACGTAGAAGCCCAACCTGCTGCAGTTGAAAAAAATTATTTGTAAATCGTTGAAGCCAACATGGATTCAGCTCAACTTGATCAATACAAAATAGATGTGGAGCTTGGTGTGTACTCTGGAAGTGAAGAAAACAAGGGGCTTTTTAAACATTGGCTGAAATTTCTACCTGGTATACGAGAAATTTTTATGTAATTATTAGATACTTGTATGATTATAATTTAGCAAACGAATTATCTCCATTTGTTATTCATTTACTGAAAATTATTTTTAGATTTATACATATTTTCAGCTTATTATGAAAAACAGCGTGAATAACTTTTTTCAAACACTTTATACTTCTATACAATTAACTATATACATATGTACAAAGATTTTCACATATTTACACTGACTTTTATAAGTCACAGTGCAATTTATTTATAAAATAATCATAAATGTATCTGGTAATGAATAACTCATAGATTAAAAAAAATTTAAAATATATTATTTTAGGAAGATAATGCTTTTATTACACTTTTTTTTTTCATCATAATATTTACAAATTTAGGGTATAAGTCAACTAATATAGCCTTTAATAACTAAGAAAATCTTGAAAAAAACCATTAATAAAAGTCTTTCTACTGAACCTGTTCATATAAGTGTAGTTAACCATAATAAAACCTAAGCTTTTATAAGCTTAGATAATTTTAAATCTTTATCCGATGGTGCAATACCTTAAGTTCTCAACCGAATTCCACAAATGAATTTCCAATTGATTTTTAAACAATAGCAATACTTATCTCAGAAGCTTCTTCAAATCTTAGCAATGATACTTCAGTTTTAACACCTGAAGCTGACGCAGAAACAGTTCTAGTAGAAAAATATCCGATTCGGATAATTTGCTACAAAAAGTATTGAGTGAACGACCATAAGCTGAGAATTTGATTGACGCAGAGAATGTTTTAAAAGGTTTTTTGGAAAATTTATTACAATTAAAACATATAATTGTCTTGAATGTTAAATATGAATTGTTTCAGATCCAAATACTGCACAATTAAATCTACAGAACATTGAAAACAGTGAGTTCTTTCAGACAAGTAACTCTTCTGACTCAGCTAATTGTAATGCTGAGATTCACCCAGCTATTGGTACTTGTAAAACTACTTAAGCTGTGAGGAATGCTGACAAGAATTTAGCCACTGCTAAAACAAGTAATTCAACGGTTTAAAATTTCAAAATTTATATAATTATCGTATTTATTATATTTCATAAGAAAATTACTATTGTAGCAGAAAATGAAAAAAAACATTTTAATAAATGTTTTCCAATGAACTATTTACCTGCTTAAAAAAAAAAAAATTGACAATTCTGGAAAACCTAAACCTGCATCAGCTGGTACGTCAGATACTTACTTTGAATACATCCAAGAAAATGAAAAGAAACAGAAAGTTAAAGACAAAAAGTTGATAAGTAAAGAAGCTAGTCACTGAAAGAAATAATATATAAGATATGATCAAAGGCTGTAGGGACAAAATAAAGATAATTGCAGAAAAAATAAATGAAGAAGAAACGGTTAAAATTAAAAAAAGGTTTCATTAAAGAGAAAAAGAAGAATGAAGATGATATATTTAGGTTTGAAATGAAGCTGAGAGATATTCAACAACAGATTCGTAATATAAAATATGATATTAAATCAGATAAATAATTTCAAAAGAATCATTAGAATTTCGGATGATTTTGTACCTGAGTGTTGATTTTTCAAACTATATCCAGGTATACTTAGTAATTAATACTAAAATTGTAATATAATATCAAAACATTGTTATATTTTGATGCAAGGTTATAATTATAATTATAAATTGTTGGGAATAATGAAAGGTAGTGTTGAAAGTATAATAATATATAATTGAAAAGTAAACTTATTAACTAGTATACATCGTGACCTTAACAACTAAAGACCAACTGCTTACGACAAAAGCTAGAGTTAGACTGACTGAAGCGTATCTCACAGCATACGTGTACTGCTTGACGCCACGTGTACACTTATGTGCAGTTCTATACTTAGACAAGACTGTTCCAATTTACTATACATTACAACACGCCTTCCTAAATTTACAGTCATGCCTGTTGATACTCTATTTCAATTGTAGTTGTACAAGTTTCAACATTTTCCTGTTTTTTATAAATTTCTCTTTACTCAAACTATTCGTTAGAATATCAGCTAAATTTTTGTTGGATTCAATATTAATTTTATCAATATTTCCATTTTCATAATTTTCATTATTATAGTGATATTGCGCTTCGATGTGCTTCGAATTGTTTGTAAAGTTTCTAAATTGAGCTATTGCAACTGCACCTGAATTATCTTTATAAATATTTATAGGTTTATTATATTAAATATTAAACATTTCACTTAACAAATTCTTAATAAATATTACTTTAGTTACTGCTTCAAATAATGCTGTATGTTCTGCAAAAGTTAAATATTTTGTTACATTACTTTGTTTATAGGTTCTCTACAAAAATTAGATTATGAAACAATCTTATTATATAACCTGTTGTCGATATTTTGTCAATATTATCTCCAGCATAATCTAAATCTACCATGCAGTTTAAAATGTCACTCTTCTCATTATGATTAAATATCAATTTCATTTCTTTTGTTTTAACCAAATACTTTAAAATTTGCATCGCATACATAAAGTGAGTTTTATGATAATAATTTTAGAATCTGCTTAAGTAATTTACACTATAAGTAATATCTGGTCTCGCATCTGTACTTATATACAATAGTTCTCTAATCAAGTTTCTATTTTTATCTGTCCTTCACAAATTTCTACTTTATCTAACTTTAAGTCTGTTTTTATAGGAGTGTTATAAAGTTTAACTCCTCGAATATACTTAGTACATTTCATTATTATAATTTACATAAATAACATGTGTAATTGGATTACTATAACTCCAAATCAAATTTTTTTTTTCTTAAAGATTTTTTTGTTAGCTCCATATCATCACTTTTTTCTGATTCAATTTCATTTACTTCATTTTCATGTTCGCTATCGCTTGAATAATTTTTTCATTTTCATCTCTATTTTCATTATTATTAACATTATAATTCTCATTTTCATTTAAACAAATTATTTTTATTTTATCTTCAAATACCTCTACATGTCTAGCTACCATAACTCGATTATTTAATAATACCCTGTAACAATTTTCCTCGTAACCGACTAGAATTCCTAATTGCTCTGTATCATCCTATTCATTTTTTCTTTGTTGTTCTGGCTTTCTTACGAATACTTTACTGCCATAAACCATTACATGCTCTACATTTTGCTTTTTACCAAGAAATATTTCATACGGTGTTTTGTTTTCATAAGTATTTGCAATCGTTCTATTTTTAAATATGCCACAGTTTTCATTACTTCTGGCCAGTAACACAGATTCATTTAAACCTCTTTCATTAGACATCTACCCATATCCATAGTCGATCTGTTGTATCTTTCGGCAATACCATTTAGTTCATGTACGTAAGGTGGGCAAGTTAATAATTCGATTCCTTTGTGTTTGATAAAATTGTACATTTCTCGATTCAAATATTTAGTCCTATTATCACATTGAAGTTATACAATTTTTTTAGTAAACCGATTTTCAACTAAATTAACATGACTGAGTGCTTACAAATTACAGTTTCTTATTTTTCTTTCATACAATAAATTTTTGTGCATTTACTATACTTATCAATAAAAGTTAGCAAATACCTCTCTCTTTTATAACTAATGGCATTATGTGGCCCATTTAAATCTGTGTGAACAACTTCTAGAAATTTTGTTGCCTTTTTTCTATCATTTTTCAATGGCTTATTTGACCTTTTACTTTCTATACAGTTAGCACATTTCATTTCAATGTTTTCTAATTTTTCAAGTATTCCATGAATCATTTTTTCTTTTACTAATTTACTTAAATATTGAAAATTTACGTGACCTAACAATCTGTGCCATTTTTCTGTATTTGTTAATTTTTCCAAATTTGTATTTTTTTCATTTTTCTCTGTGCTAAGTAAATACGTTTTTTTTTCTCTGTTTACAAAAATTTTCATCAAATATAAACCGTTTTCTTCTGTAGCCGTTGCCATTCATTCGTTCTTAGATTTGAAATTTATTTTTGCAAACATTTCCGTTAATACCACCTTGCTAGCTTTAGCTATTCGCGATACACTAAGTATATTTATTTCTATACCTTCTACAAAATAAACATTATTTAATTCTACTTTTGACTTGTGCGTATGATTATCAAGATACATATAAATTTTTCCTATCTTTGTAGCTTTTATTTGCTTACCATTTGGTAAAATTATAGTCACGGGTTTCTTGATATTTATAAATTTGCTAAAATGCCTATCCGTATTTATTAAATGATCTGTACTACCGCTATCTAATAACCAGTTCATTATGTTACCTACATCACAATTGTAAACCTACTTTTCTTCTTCACGCTGAATTTTTGCATACCAGGCTACCGATGATTCTTGCTTCTCTTGTTGTTGTTAATATAATGATATGCTTACTCTATTGCTTATTATGATAGCCTCTGCCTCTGCTTCTTCCTCTGTTGCCGCCTGATGTGTATCGGCCTCTGCTTCTGCCTCTTTGCTGTTGTTAGAATCTTCCTCTGCTTGCCGCATGTAGCTAGCTTGTGTGTACTGCTGCTGGTTGAATTGACCTTTGGTACATACTTTAGCGATATGTCCCGCATGACCACATCTATAACAGTTTCCTTGGATTCTAGTATGGAATGTGCTATAATCACTTTTAATTTTCACTTCATCTTCTTTTGTTAAACTTCTTTCTTTCATTTTTTGTTTTACATTTTCTACTGTTTTTTGCCCTTCACGCACTATGTCACTATAGTCTCTGATATAGCTATAACTTGCTGGCAACGCTCTTATCAAATATTTCATTTTTTCTGTTTCTTGAATATTGCCTTCTGCAGCTTCAAATTCGTTTATAGCTTTTTCAAAACTCAAGAAAAATTTTTTCAACACTTTCAAAATTTTCCAATTTTCTTTCTTCAATTTTGCTTCTGTTTTCAATTTGTAGAGCTGTACTCTCTGTCCTATACAATTTATCAAATCTTTTCATCATATCATAAGCTGTCTCTTATGTATTCAAGTTGTCGATTCGATACTGTACTTGTGATTATCGCTCTTGCTTTAAGGTCATGTTTATTCAATGTGTCTTCTGTGTCTTCCGCTGTTCTCGCTCAAATAGCTTGTTGTTTATATTCTTTGTATCTTACAAGTAGCATCAGTAATCTAAATTTTCAACTGCTGAACTTTTCTCCGTCAAATACGGGAGTAGCAACATCGTCCATTTTCGCTCTTTCCACCATTTTGTCTCCTTCTTTGTTCGAATCTTCTAGAATTTTCTTTATTATAAGTATTTTTCTTATTATTTTCACGAAATTTTTTTCTTGAATATTTTTCATCTTTGTCTGCACTAAATTTCTCTTGTTTACTTGCCATTTATTAACATTTCAGCTTTTGTATTCAATTTTCACCACTGGATTACTAGTTACTTTATTACATACTTGTTTCCAACACTGGTTGTACACTTTAATTATCTGTGATTGCTTGCATGAAATTTTTTCAACTGTCTTGAGTTAGATTGACACATTTATCTGGACCTTGTACTAAGTTGATTGTCACGGACCGCCGAAGCAGCGCGTGAAAAAAATCAAAGAAAAAACGAGCTACGTTCTGCTTCCATGTTGGGAACAGTGAAACGTAGTGGTTAAAGTATAATAACATACATTAGAGAAGTAAACTTATTAACTAATGCACATCGTGACCTTAATGACTAAAGAGGAACTGCTTACGACAAACTAGAGTTAGACTGACATAAGCGTATCTCACAGCATAAGTGTACTGCTTGACGCCACACGTACACTTGTTCTATAGTCAGACGAGACTGTACCAATTTATTTTATATTATAACATAAATAACTATGTTTCTTTGTAAAAAGCCCATCAAATAATAACATTGCGAAACTAATACGAAATCACACTGTGGCCCAAAAATTCGGGTATGCGGGGTCTTTGGTATAGGATTTGCATGGTTTATTAACTGGGGTATTTCGACGCCTAGTCTCAAATATATGGTCCGAAAGAATGTGATGTTAAAAGCTTCTAATGAAATAAAAAAGCAAAAATTTTAAGTAAATTGTATTTACTTTCAATGAAAAGACATATAAAATGAATTATACAATCAGCTGGTGCAAAATTTTGTTTTATTTTTCGCGTAATATGCGTCATAATGCTAACCTCAAAATTTAGGGGACCGCAATTAGCATTTCTCATAAATAAATCTATTCGATCCGTCAGATAGATAATAAAAAAATATTATACACGTATTTTTTATTTTTTCTCGTTAACAAAAAATGACGGAGATAGAGCACATCCAAGTTCAGGAGTGGGAGGTGATGACGTTAGAAAGTTATAAAATTCATGCACGATTTTATAACTTTCTGACGTCATCACCTCCTACTCCTAATCTTTGATGCGCTCTATCTCCGTCATTGTTTGTTTACGAGAAAAAAGAAAAAATACGTGACTAATATTTTTTAATAAATAGATTAATATATAGATTATAATCTATCTGACGGACCAAATAGATTTTTTCATTAGAAATGGTAATTGGGTACTTTATCTTATATCCATCTCCGATACATCAGTAGTTATAAAATCCATCCTCAGGCAATGCAAGTGTTTTCAGATACAAGAACTGTGAATAGATAACTAAAAAAATAGTTATTTTTAAAATTTAAATAAAATTTCCAAGAGAAAAAAGATAATATCTCTTATCTGAATTATTTCATCACCTCAGCCAAAAGAGGCAACAAACTTGCTTTATCAGTTGTTACTTATAGTGTCAATGCACGCACAATTATAATTTCTTCCCGCGCTACGTCATATTCTATTCTTGACTACGTACGCTAAGAAAATTTTACTGTTAGTCAAATATGGGGGGAAGCTTATTTTTTCGTTTGAAGTGAACAGAAGAAAAAAATAGTTAATTACGTAACAATTGCAGAAAAGACAAAGTTCTATACACGAGTGATGATCAACTACCACAAGTAGTTAAATATGCGGAGAACGAGTGCCAGTTGAGCACGAGTACGTAGCACGAGTGTATCAAACGGCACAAGTTACGGCACCTATGACGAGTGCGAGTCAATCACAACGCATGAGGGAAATCATTCTTTCCGCACTTGTACGTAAATAACTTTTCCCTACCTCGGGCACTTTTGCATCCCTGGTACACCTATGGTAGAAAAAAATAGGGTTGGCCGCAAATGTGCATTACACGGCTCAAGTTATGGCACTAATCAGTATGTAAAACTGCATTATAAGTATAATTCACAAGCGACGTATTACAGCAATAGAAAATAATGATATAGTAATCATGAAATATATATTTGAACAAAAAAAATGAGAACATTGAGGACACACTTCTAATTAATATTATATGACAACATGTATGTTATATTCTAAAAATGCTATTGATTTTACTGTTTTTTCTTTTTGAACAGTAAGCTCTGGAAGTATATCTTATCAAAGTTATTTGTAAAAATTGATGAACATGATTAACAATTAAAGGTAATTTATCGCTTAAAATTTTGCACAAATTTATTGTTGTATCAACGGCGTCCAATACTATGGAAGAATGATATTGACACTAGTATGAATCAGGGTTCATGGTCACATGGAAACAGCTAATATGATTTAATCATAATCCAACTCTGACAATGTGCGGGTGTTCCAAGGCTAGCTGTTGATTCTTTTATTCGTTCTTTAAATCTGTAGTGACTGTATTAAGGCAGTTTTGCCAGTTTAAATTAAAGACCAGAAAAAAATATTCATAACAATAATGAAATGTGCTAGCATAAAGGAAGAAATAAGTATTCAACATTTGGTAGTGCATTTCTCATAAGGCTTGTGACGGACGAAGCTGAGCTGATGAGCGAGTGCCAATGAGAAGAGCTTCCAGCTATTAAGGACTCATATATGCATGATGTATATATGTATGTATGTATGTATGTATGTATGTATGTATGTATGTATATATGTATGTACATATGTGCATATCGAGGCTTCTGACGGATCAACATACTTGACGTCACATTACAATGCTAACGCAAATAATAACTGACCGTCCTGTACATTTCTTCCTCGGGAACATCGGTATAAACTGATACGTTAACGTTTTCCAGAGACTCTTTTTCCCGGCACACGATAAGCTAAGCTTGTGCTCGCCAGTCTCAAATTGCACATCTAAAGATTTAAATCACCGAACGCATATTCATATCACACTAGCCACTGATTCGGACGATAAATAATTTTCAACTAAAATGTTGCATAAAATTCTTAATATTAATGATTGCCAATAAATCTACCATTACTGAAATGACAATATAAGAAGATCGTTAAAAACATATATTTCAAAGAATGTTTATAATTATAGAATGATACTTACAAAACAAACACGGAATGTAAAAATGAAAAAAAGACATTGTCACTTAGCATGAATTATCCTTGGATAACTATGGACATTAATGATGTTGGTGATGAATTGAGTATAGAGGTTTCAACAAAATTTTTTCTTTCTACTCACCATCAGTAATAAATGTTATTATGAAGTATAAATAAAGTATATTTTTAGGATCTACCTCACTATGATGGAAATGCCTTCGCCACGAGCGTTTGGTCGGGGGACCAATTCCACCAGGATTCATTCTATTTGTCAGTTTATCACCTTTATTAAACTTATTTGGAAGAACCAGACATGCTAGTACTTCAGATTTTCCGTAAAAAAGACTTTCAGTGATTAAATTGATTAAAGGTGTGATTGTTTTTAATTTTATTTAGAGTGGTACACAAACCGTACACTACTTAATTCGATTATTCTATCAGTTGTTTTCCTAATTTGTCTTCCAAAGGATATCTGTATGGAATCTCTTTAATACATTTTTCTCGACACTGATAGCTCCCTTTATTATTTAAACAAATATCTCTGGCCAAAATTTAAAAAATGCATCATTCTCAACAACTGTATGGACAATTAGGGCATGATCGGCTTTTGGAACATCAACCTTAGTATACTTTTGCACGGACGTCGCACTCAACAAACTACTCACCTTTTAAATGCTTTAGGACAGTTGTTGGTGTCACTAGCAACGAAAGTCTTTTTTTCAAAAAAGAATACAGATTATAACAAGAGCCGGTTGCACCCTTGTTTTTTTTTACACTTTCTGCAAAAAAGTTGTTTGAAGTATCGAGGAAACAGTAAATAAGACTCTCGAGGAGGATAATCTAATCTGTCACATAGTATTATTAAATAAAAAATTCATTTCTCTTTATCTTTTACCAAAAAGAAAAAAAAAGTATTTATTTAAAGATATATTTTTATCATAGTTTAATGTAAAAATAAATTTAAAAAACGAGTCAGTGGGTGCTTGGGCTCCCAACAATAAAGTTATACTTCTTAAATATTTTTCCATTAATTAAATAAATAATTATGCAGATAACAGTAGTACAGAGTATAGCCATGGCACGACGTGTGGCCAGGCTGGCTAGTAAGCCCGCTTTCATCGAATCTTCCGATTATTTGAAATGACTTTCTACGCTGATAACATCTCTAATGTCGCACTCGCACTTGTCACATATGCTCAGACACTTATTCTTGGTCCCGTATGTATAAGGTAACGGCGGGTATACCGGGACAACGCGAGCCTTAGCGGGAATAGTAGGACATCCAATAAAAGATGTGATTAAAATACATCTGATGAGGAACAGCTCAACTGAAATTAGATAAATATTCAGGAGATTATTAATTTTGGAAATGGCTAAATAGTTTACAATTCAAAAATTTGATCTTTTGATGAAAAATAATTTTTAGAGGTGGCTGTAAATCACTCTGAATTCTGTAATTGAATGCATGATTTTGGGGTGCGACGTAGTGGGCAATGAACACGATAAAAAAAAGACAAGATTTTTTTTATTAAGTACCAAATATTTTTTTAGATTGTAACTATAGTGAGAGTAAATCATTAACGATGGTTATGTAGCAAAAATTATTTAATAATTATTTTATTTTGAGTGTCCTAGTATACCCGTCATGTGATATACAGGTCGGCAATAGTGGGACGTCTTTTGATACTGTTGTCCGTCTAATGCTGCTTTTTTCATACCGTGCAGTAGAAGTGGGACACACGCTCTGGTAGATAATATTATTTATTTATAAGCTTAGAAAATAAGTAGTGTTAATAAAAAAAGACTTTTAATAAAATACATTTTAGATTTTTAATTGGTAACTCGCACGGGTATTCTTGAAAGTCGATTATTGACACGATTTGCTTATTTAAATGAAACTAACCTTAAAATGAATGAAATATATAACATAATAGCAAGTAAGCAGCGTAGTGCGCTAAGTATTTAAAAATAGTTGTTTTCGTACCAGTTTGGAAAAGGTTTTATTTATGAAGTGAGAAGTTTATGGCACGAGCTGTAGGCAAAGGCTGTAACGTAGTTTGTAATAAAACTATTATAAACGTGGTTCGAATGTTTTTTTTTCTACCGAGGATGTATCAGGGTTGCAAAAGTGCCCGAGGTAGGAAAACGTTACTTACATAAAAAAGCTTATTCATTTATACAATCTGATGAATCTCATATAAATATTTAAGTAATTGAAGTATATATGTATCATCGAAATGCCTGGGAAAAAAAAATGTGTAAGAATCAAGAAAATAAAGTCAAAGAAATAGATCAAGATCAAAGTAAAAATGTCATTTTAATAAGAATAAAAGTTTGAATTTTAGGAAAAAAGGAAGAACTTAATATAAAATTTAAAAAATTACTAAAAGATCTAATTTTTGAAAATCAAAAAGGAAGCGCCAATAAATATTGTACGAAGAAATTCACTGTACTTCAGAAAATTAATTGTACTTCAGAAATAGAAAAAAAATGATAAACTAATAAACCCATGCGAGAGGAAAGTTTTACAACGTAAAATCAACATAAAGCAATGAAAATCATAAATAATAAGATCTGACCGTTTATAATTTCTCTTGCTACATACAATGAATTAAATAACACAAAATTTGTGTGATTTTGACGTTAATCTGGTGTAAAATACAAGTTACTCCAAAAGTGCGTACGCTATTCAATTATAAACAGAAATTTTGTATTTTCAATTGAACAGATTTTTAACAGATATCTTTGTGGTACAAATTAAATTATATTTCCAATAATCAAGAAGTACATCATTCTGTACTGTCCCACTACTGCCGCGAAGGTGTCCTACGATACCCTCCATTTGTCAAAGTATATGTCCCACTATAGCCGCTAATGAGGTTTCAATATAAAGTGAATAACTTAATGAAAAATTGATCAATAATTCCTTTTTTTTGTAATTTAAAATTTAGAATCTATTTTTAATTTAATAAAAAGAATTTAGGAATTATGCGATATGAATAACACTAAATCACGTATTGAAAGTTCGGTACTGTAAAAAGTATCCCGGTATACCCGCCATTACCTTATATAAAAAAGGCTTAGAAAATAATGAAAAATCATTTACAATAATGAATGTTTATTCAATCATATAAAATAGAAATAAACATATATTTAGTAAAATATGAGACGAACACGCAAGAGTCCTGCCTTACACAGGACAACTGAACTCAAGTTCTCTGCGCCTTATACCACTACAACTGTATAATAAAGTGGCTGCATACGGTGTAGAGTGCTTGTGCAGAGTTGTACGGTAAAGGACTGGATCGTTGCCCCAGTGAATGGAGCTTGACTTGAAAAATTACCCTATTTACGAATGAAAAAAAAAAATTGGGTGCGTCACGTGTGACACACCGCAGAAGTGAGAACTCCAAAAGTTATGAAATGTGTACCAATGTATTTAAAAAGAGAACGAGAGCGAGTGAACGATGGATAGGAGGTAGAAGTCATCATTAAGGTGTGCGTAAATAGCATGACAAATGAAGAAAACTATACATGAGATGCAATTAATTTATTCTAAAAGAAAAGGAACTAAAAACGTGAGTATTTTTCAATTTATGCTGTTTCTAAACAATATGAGAAATAATTTTTAAATAATGCATGCATGTCTGCATTGAATTGTAAAAATTGTTATTTTCAACCCATCATGCTTACCCGTCAAAATATAGCGTATTCTTTGTTTTTAAAGGTTGTGCTGTGTAAATCATAGTTTTCCATAACAAAATTTTCAGACTGTTGATAAATATTTAAATAATAATAGAACTACTTTTTCCATCATTACTTGTAGGACCTGTTTGCGGAAGAACAACAAAAATTTTTAGTACCTTCAAATAACCATGTATTTTACAACGTGTAGTAGATACGAGGTGTGTTCAAAAAATACCTGGAATTCTCGTTTTTTGAAAAGAATATTTATCTATTCATCTACATCGATATTGTCCCCTTCAAAGTAGTCCCCACTAGATATTATGCACTTATGTCAGCGCTTTTTCCAATCCTCAAAACACTTCTGGAACTTGATCTTTGGGATAGCTTTGAGCTCTTTCAGCGATGCACTTTTGATGTCATCTATGCTTGTGAAACGACGACCCTTTAAGATTTTTTTGATTTTTGGAAA
>JAPYYV010007543.1:0-15322 GCA_030522625.1 Copidosoma aretas | reverse complement strand
TAATATTAATGTTTGTTTATTAATTTGACTGTAAGACCGATATAAATATTTGTCTTGTTTCAGCATTTACAGTCGACAAAAGTATTATTGGTGTTTAAACTTAATAGGAAACCTCAGGTACCCTACATCTAGCATGAACTGTTGGTCAGACTCTAAAGTAGTTTTTGAATGGCTTAAGAGCCATCCCTCGAAGTGGTAAAACGTTCCCGGCTAACCGCACGAGAGCAATTAAAACTTTATTGCCAGACACTCGCTCGAAGCATGTCTGCTCTGCAGATTATGCAGCTGACTGCGCAACAAAAGACCTCTCTCCAAAAGACTTAGCCGATTTTACTCTTTGGTCGCAAGGTCCCTCTTGGATAATTGGAATGGAATCGGTATGGTCTGTTGCTGATCCAACGGACAACATTGTCCATGCTCTTGTTTCAATTAAAGAAAGTAATGTACCTGATGATTCGCTGGCATCTAACATTATTTGTCCATCATTTTTGAAAAATTTCTTTAGCTTCAGTAAAATTTAGAGAATTTTAGCTTATTGTTGCCGCTGAAAGTTACGCTCATCTTAAACTGTACTAGAGAAAGGGTCACGCTCATTGATCTATAAAGAGTGAGCTTGGCTCATGTCGTTTGCTTTACATCCATACAGTTGCATCACTTCGCCGGTAAGTAAAAGTCGTTGCTGTCTAGGAAATCTGGTCATAAACGCAGCCCACTAGCCAGGCTAAATACCACTATGGATGATCGGGGCTTAATTTAAGTAGGAGGCAGAGTTCACCATGCACTGCTGCCTTACGAAGAAAAGCATCTGATCGTGCTGCCTAGTAGCTGTTTGCTGGTCAAGACAATGGTGGAGGTAACGCACCGAAATACCTTGCATGGAGGCGTGTAACTCATGCATTCCCACCTTAGCCGCACGTTTTGGATCACACGTGGCTTGCATGTTGCCACGGGAAAGCATCACCGTGGCGTCACATGTCTTAGATTCAAGGCAAAAGGTCTTTAGCAGCACATGGCTTCCTTTCCGGCTCCTCGAGAAACTCCAAGTCGACCATTTCCTACAACTGGATTGGACTATGCAGGTCCTATACCTGTCCTGTTTTCAAAGGGGCAAGGAGCAAAGTCTACCAAAGGATATGACGCAATATTTGTTTGTTTATTCGTTTGAGCCACCTATGCAGATATTGTCTCTGATTTAACCTCTGCGGCTTTTCTTGCTGCCTACTTTAGATTCTGCTCGCCGCAAGGGGTACCTTCAGCAATCTATTCAGACAATGCTACGGTTTTCAAGGGAGCGTTAAAAAAAATACGAGACCAGTTCATACAAGGTTCGGATTTTCCAAAGAGCTTAAATGATTGCTTGGCTGCTTAAGGTAGAAAGTGGTCCTTTATCCCTCCTCGAGCACCTTACATGGGCGGCTTGTGGAAAGCTGCGATAAACAGCTTCAAATATTACTTGAAGCGTGACATCGGTGACTCCACGCTCATATTTGGGAAGCTTTCAACTTTGGCTGCTCGGATCAAGGCCTGCCTTGAATCTAGGCCTCTTTGCGCATAAGCAACAATGCCAGGGATCTTATAAGTCTTACTCCAGCTTACATCTTGGTCGGTTCACCCCTGCTCTCGTACCCAGAATCTTACGATAAACGAGTTTAACCTAAGTGTCTTACCAGTGGAAAGAGACTTCTTTGAAACCTTCGCGATTCATTCTAAGTTCGGTGGAGAAAAAAGTTCGTACACCATCTCCAGTGACGCAATAAATGGCTTGCCACTCAGCTGAATCTGCAGCCTGGTGATATCGTTATAATAAAAGAGGAGCTGCCTGATTAGTCAGAGTCATCTCGGTCCAAACTGCCATATTATCCTTCACTCGCCCCATCGTCAAATTGGTTAAGCTCAATACTGATGCAGAGATAGATCAAAGTCAACTCCAGGATCAGGAAGGTGCCAAGTCAGCGGTTAAATCGTGATGTAATGTAATAATTCAAAAGCTATTTTATGTAAATTAAAAGCGGGTCCTGAAGAGGCTGTTTTACACAGCGAAATATTGACCAAATGAAATTCAATAAAAGTAATTACACTCCAAACTTTGCCTTTATTTGTATTAAAAGCTATTTTAGTCTACTGTTAGAATTTTGCGTTTAAAAATTAAACATTGTAACTTTCTTCATGAATTTAAATTTTCAGACTTGGTAATTAGCTTTAATATAGTTTACAATAATATTAATTATCATCATGATGAGAGTGAAAATTAGAATCATGAATGAGATAATGCCATCCATAAGGAGTATTATAATGACTAAGATTATTATAAAGGTCATTGTAGAGTTAAAAACATGATCAATTGATAAGATGGTCATGTCTATAATAATGTGATGATGATGACAATAATAAAGACGGTAATAATAAATAATCATAAGACTATTCATGAGGGTAAAGAAAACCAGATCAATACTGTTGATGATAATACATACAATGATGATAATAATAATGATAAGGACAGTAATATTGGTCATTATAGTGATGATATCAAAGATTAATATTATGATGATGATTATGACAAAAATGATAGTTTTAATGATATTATTCATCATGATAATTATAATGTTGATAATGCTCATAATTAAAAAAACCGATTATGATGATAATGATGATGATATTATTATTAAAAATGATAGTTATAAATATTATGATAATGATGTTTAACAATACATCAATGACAATAGTGATTATAATGATGTTAATGATGATAAAGTACACGATATTGTTATGAAAATAAGGACAGTTGTGATAATGATGATGCTTATAATGATAATGTCAAAAACAGTGATGAACGTATTAATGACGATAATAAAGTTAGTAATGATTATGATAATTATGATAATTATGATCATTGTGTCTGTTATGACTATGATAATATTTGTGATGGAATGAAGAGATTAAAAAAAAGGGACAGTCGCGGGACTGTCAGTAGAACCTACGCTTTCTTTCCATAATACAACAATCAAGTTAAAAAAAAATTTTTGTAATAATAAAATAAGTAAATATCATAAAAGGATTAGAAAAAATATTAACATGCGCCTCTATTCATTTATATTTAGACGATTTATCGGCCAGTTCAGCGATATGTCTGATATTAACTCCCTCTCCTACACTCACTACGCAGGCATACATGTACATATACCCCTATGATAAACTAGAGTATAGTATTTTCCATAAACCTACCCACACAGATTCCACAATACATAAAAATTCTATTAATCCGTACTCGCATAAAATGTCTGCATTCAATAGTTATATTCACAGACTCCTTTCCATACCTTTAAACTCTGAGAACTATACCAAAGAATCACAAATAATTAAACAAATAGCTCACAATAATGGCTATAGTCCCAACATTATCGACAAGTTAGTTAAAAATATACAGTATAAAAAAGCTATAAACAAAGTATTCCCTCAATCCGCAAGAGAAACTTCACCGTATCATGTGATTACTTACGTAGGCGAATTGTCAGAAAAGATTAAGCACCACTTGAAGAAGTACAATACAAACATAGCTTTCAAATCAAACAAAAATTTACAAACTATCATTAAAAATAATAAAGATCAGACAGAAAAAGAAAACAAATCAGGTATTTACGAACTTAGTTGTGGTTCCTGTGATAAGATATGCAGAGGACAGACAGGCAGAGCTTTTAAGTTCAGACTCAAAGAACACAAAAATGCCTACGAAAAACAACTAGATACTTCCAGTTATGCCAGTCACATTCTTGAATGTAACCATATTTACAATAACAATTTTAAAATTTTACACACATGTAACAAAGGTTCAAAATTAGATGCATTAGAAGCACTAGAGATTAATAAATTAAAAGACTCTAATATCTTATTAAATTACATGTTAAATTTGAATAATTCCCCTCTACTTAATCTAGCTTTGAAATGACTAGTATTGTTGACTATACACCAACTGTATGTATTTATATATGTACGTATGAATGTGAGTATGTATGCATGTGTATAGCCCCTGTTATCTAATTGCTGACCACGGCGCAGTGTGTATGTTCTTGAGAGAGCGCTGTATATTATTTACTTTTGATGTACACTTGTCTGACTAAGGTACTGTGATACCGAAACAGCTGCAACACGTTTTTAACGAATAAAGTGAAGATCGACAGTACATAATAAGTCTTTTTTTTTCATTTAATCTAATAAATATACGCAATCTAAAAAAAACATCTACTTATTTATTAGTTTAAAGTTTTCTGATTTATATGTCCTCCTTGTTATTTACATATACCTCTACTAAATTTTTTTCCATATTCAAAACATTATTATTTACGTTATTTTATCTACAAAATATTCAACGCCAAAATATTCTTAAAAATCGTTTACTGGCGAAAAGATCAATAGAAAAATAAATAAGCTTTCGAAAAATCTATCAAATAAAAATGAAAAATTCTAGGAAATTTGATGAACTATAAAATTTCCTGCCACCCAATATTACAAAACAACGTTTGATAGCGGAAAAATCACTTTTAAAAAAAGTCACAAATTTTTGTACTTAATAAGATCAAAGTAAATAAAACAAATAGATGAAATGAAAACTTTTTTTTAGCAAAAACCAAATAACCAACATTCTTGTTATATTATTGATTACATACATTTTCTATGCACACCTACGCACACCAAGCTACTGGATTTTTTTAATTGTATCCTTATACTTTATTTTAGTATTTAATTTAATGATATGTTGGAATTTGTATGGTAAAGTATCCTAAAACAACGATGAATATCGTAAAAATCTATTGCTTCCTCATCAAAAAAGCTTGGTATAGGTAAAGAAACTTTTTTTGTAGAAACACTTTAAAATGTATTATACAGGATCTGAAATAATTAAATACCTTTTTTTGATTTACTAAGTGTCCATTTGTGTGTTTGTGTGTGATCGGTCATATCTTGGAAACCTAACAGTAGATTTTAATTACTCTGGGCCGACAATTTTTGTTCACTTATGGTGGCACAGAAAAAAAAAATTAAGTTTTATACCTTCTTCAGGTTTTTGTAACAATTTTTACGGTCAAAAAACACATTTTTTTTTTTGGGTGATGGAAATTTTATTCAAATCTCTAACTAGTTATACCTTTAGGAGCTTAAAAATAGCTCGTTTTTTTATTTTACGTCATTCTATTAAATGATTTTATTTAGTTTTTGTTGAAGAAGTACTAATTATAAAAATAATACGATTATAAAAATGATAATGTTGATAATAGTAAGAATTACTATTATTTTTTTCTCTTTTTCTTAAAGACTAAATAAAATGATAAATTGAAACTGGCGTAATTTCAAGTAGTTGCCAAATTATTTATAAACATTTCAGTTGTTAGGGGTAATCAATTCAGTTCTGCGTGCTATAAGAAATTTTTTCTACGTGATTATGTAGTCATAGTATAAATTAGTAACATTTACTAACGTTTTAAACTTTTAATATAGTGAGGAATAACCGGAAAGAAGGGGTGTAAGTGTATATTGCTACTGTACATTTTCTTCGTAGTTAAAGGAGTTTCTTCTTCCTATAAATTTAAGCTAGTTTTTCCTTCCTATTATTTCGTCATGTAAGCTTAGCATGAATATATTTCGTACAAATATATCATTAGTTTTGCGTAAGTATGCCATATATATGAGAAAAAAAATATGATAAATAGCCTTTTCCCTTAATTTTTCAGGGGTCGTGAAATAACTATTTCTAACGTTATAAAAGATTTCTATATTTAAATGTACTTACCAGATAGCAGCTATTTAAATTGCTAATAAGACTGCACCGAAACTTATTTTTTTTCTCTAGATCTCGAGTCGATCCCCTTAAGCTTTCCTATTTTTCTCTCGTGACAGGCGATCGAGTTCGATCTTTGGTGTGCTGTTTGCCTCTCTGCTGTCTCTAAAGTCTCTTGCTGACTTAGATTTGTGTTGTCCATCTTTTTTGTTCACTTCTTTGACCTATCTTCCTTCTTTAATACTTGTTTAACAAAAAATTTTCGTTCTCTCACTTACTTTTCGTCTTGAGGTATTACGCTGTTAGCACTTTTAACCGATCCCGCTTTTGACACCGAAATTCTCCTGTTACGTGAGATTGTGGTCGGTTAGGTGAACGCGAAATAGTTACAGAGTTAAGACTAATAGATTTTCTTATTATACTGTATGACCGAGAGGAAATCCAAGTGTAGCGCAGTAATTTGGAGGCACGTCTACCAGTCATGGGAGTCCTGAACTCTTTTCTTCTTCCCTTCTCTCTGACCTGACTCAAGAGTTCAGCTTCATCTCTCTCTTGGTCATACATCCCTATAGCACGTACGTATAAGTATGCTAGGTATACCGAACGCCACACATTTAAACATGGTAATACAACCTTGATGGGTTATTAATCGTCAAATTTTTTTCGACCTATAAAAGGATATTAAAAGAAACATTTTGAACTCTATATCATTAAAATGATTTTAAAGGTTTCTAAGATATCACTGATTTTCAAGGTAGATTCTATTTTATTAAAAAAAAAACATATGACGTAAAAATTATTTTTTGTCGGCAATAAAGCTGTTGTAATCCCTCTTAAGATACATTTTTAGGAGCAGTTAATTTTGAATTTTTTTACCCTACAATTACCAAGAAACCGCGTTTTCGACATATAAATTGTGATAACAATCTAAATTAGTTAGAAAACTTGAACTTTTTTTCGAATTATTACAAGGATGAAAAAAAAGTTTTATGCGAAGAACTAACCAAATCCCACAGAACATTTCTAAGATATAAGTGATTTTCTACAAAAATCTTATTATCTCTTTAACAAAAATCAAACAAAATATATTATTAGTACGATGTAAACTGAAAAATACAGCTATTTTAAGGGTCTAACAGATATAACTGGCAAGAAATTTGAATCAAATTGCTATCACTCTTAAAAAAAAGACATGTTTCTTGACCATAAAAATCGTTATAAAAACCTGAACAAGGTATAAAACCTAATTTTTTTTCCGTGCTGCCATAAGTGGACAAAAATTGTTGGCCCAAAGCCATTAAAATCTACCCTTTAGTCCTTAAGACATAAGTGATCACACGCAAACACACACACACAAACACTCAGTAAATCTAAAAAGGTATTTTCTTGTCTTGGACACTGCATAAGACATTTTAACGTGATTCTACAAAAAATATTTCTTTGCCTATACCAAGCTTTCTTTATAAGAAAGTAATAGATTTTTACGATATTTAACTCTGTTTTAGGATACTTCACCGTACAAATTATAACATATCATTAAATTGAATACTTAAAAAAAGAGTAAGGATAAAATTAAAAAAATTCAGTAGCTTGGTGTGCGTAGGTGTAAATAGGAAATGTATGTAATCAGAAATATAACAGGATTGGTGGTTTTTCGGATTCGGAATACCAATCATTGCTAAAAAAAAATTTTAATTTCATCTGTTTGTTTTTATTTACTTTGATCTTATCAAGTTCGAAAATTTGTAATTTTTTAAGAATTGACTCTACCGCTAGCAAACGCTGTTCTATAATATTGTAAAGCAGAGAATTTTAAAGATCATCAAATTTTCTAGAATTTTTTATTTTTACTAGATCGATTTTTCCAAATTAAATTTTTTTATTAACGATCTTTTCGACTGTACACCTTGTTTCATAATATGTTTTCTTTAAAGATTTTAAATAAAAAATTTCTTAAATAATGACGCGTTGATTTTGAGAAAAAAATTAATAGAATTGTGTGTAAAATTGAAGAAGGATATGTAAATAAGAAGGCTTTAAATAAATCACTAAGTAAATGTTTTTATGTTTGATATATATTTACATAAATTTTTGCTTGGAGAGAGTCTGAGAGAGAGAGAAAATTAGAAATATTGCTGTACCAGCCGGTAAATTGTCTACATGAAAATAGATAAGCTCGTATGAGTATATTTTTTCTAATCCTCTTATAATATTTGTTCATCTTATCTATATAACAGTTTCTCTTAGCTTAATATTTCTACCATGGCAAGCAAGGAGCAGGATCCAGTTTTACACGCGACAACACAACACAAGCTCTCTCTACCATATAAAGCAACTATCTAAGGTTATAGTAATATTGGGTGTAGAGTGCTCGTGTAGAGCTGTCCTGTATAGGTCTGGATCCTTGCCCAAAGAAGCGTAGCTTCTACCGACGGTCCCACGACTGTTACCCGAGTTACTAACTTATTCTAACAATAATATTATCATAGTCTTATCGTATCTAATCATTATAATCATTAAAATTATCATATTTATTATCAATCTTATCATCCTCATCGATACGATCATCATTACTATTATTACCATTATCATTATGAGCATCATTATTATCATAACAGCTCTTATTTTCATAACAATATCGTATACTTTATCATTATTTACATCATTATTATTACTATTGTCATTGACATATAGTATTAATGTCATCAGTATTATTATAATATTTATATACATCAATATGAATAGTATTATTATCATCATCATTATTATCATAACTTTTTTTTAATTACAAATATTATCAATATTTTAATCATCACGATATCAAATATTATCAATATGATGATCATTATTGTGATACTAATCACCATAATATTAATTTTTAATATTATCACTATGACGACCAAGATTATCGTCCTTAACATTATAAATAACTTTATCGTAAGTATTATCATCATTAGTATTGATTTGATTCTGTGTATCTTTATTAACAGTCTTATGATTATCTATATTATTGACATTATCATCATATTTAGTACAGACATGACCATCTAATTAATTTGTCATGTTTTAAACTCTATCATGACCTTTATCATAATCATAGACATTATAATACTTCTTATAGATAACACTACTTCTTCCATTATTCAAATTATCATTTTTATCATGATAATAAATATTATCATTGTTACTATTATCATCATGATTAATATTATTGCAATCATTTTTCATATCATTATTATAATGATCATTATCTTTATTATAATTATTGGCATCGGCATTATTACCATAATTCTTATAATTTTTACTGGCATCATAATCAATATCTATTTCATCATCACAATCACATTATTCACCATCTTCATTATAATTATCACTACCACCATCGACGATATAATCTTTATAGTTGTAATTACTATCAGATTTAACAATTATGTAATCATCAATATTTCCACCTTTACTATAATCGCTAATATTTAAATTCTCATCATCATTATTAATCTCATCATCCTTGTGACTACCGTCATTGTCAATAATTGTATTGTTAATATTATTAATATGCTGATCTTAAATTTTTTCAATAATATTTTTATGATTATTACCGCTGAAGTTAAAACATTTTCTTCTTTTTATTTCAAATATCATTATTATTACATATATAATTATTTACATTATCATTCTCATCATTGTTATTTTAAATTTTAACGATAAGCGTAATTACCATCATCTTTTCTAACACTATTATAATTATCTTTCTGATTATCATCATCTACGACTTCATCAGTGTCACATATATAATCATCAAAATTATCAATATTATGATTAATATTATTCTATTGTTTAATCCTACCCGTAAACCAACTTCCGTTGATATTAACGTGCACTATTCACCAGCATGGATTAAAAGGTGCGGTTCCTGAGCCCCTTTAAGTAACAATTATTGACTCTAACACACGCCTTTTGCTACC
Source organism: Copidosoma aretas (assembly GCA_030522625.1). Lineage (NCBI taxonomy): Eukaryota > Metazoa > Arthropoda > Insecta > Hymenoptera > Encyrtidae > Copidosoma > Copidosoma aretas. Next base: position 5,587 of record JAPYYV010007543.1, on the reverse strand, counting down.
GCTATTTAGACACCTAAGCCCTTAATTCACTTGCCCGTACTTCATTCCCCAATAAGTACTGCATTTGCATAGAGCGATCTGGAATAGACTTCACGAAGCACACTGACGTAATAATAAAACCCTTACTAATTAGAAAAAAACTATTACCAGAACCAGCCACAAGCCCTGAAACTTAATTTAAGGAAATAATTTTCGAGTTACTTTAACCGGTAACTAGTCCCGCACCTCACTAAAGCAGATATACGAAGTATGAAAGAGACTTGCAACTCAACTAACTGAGCTACGACCGATTATTCATTCATATTATTATTTTATTCATCATTATCATCATAACTATCATTATGATCAATATATACATAACTATTATCATAGTTACCATTACTATTAGGTTCATCTTCATTATTATGATAACGTACAATCTTTATCATCATCACCATCAAAATCATCATCCTTATCATCATTATCTTCACAATTAATATTATTGATATATATTAAGAATTTATTTCACTATTTTCATAGACATTATTACAAGTATCATGAGTATATTTATAAATACCGATATTATTATCATTATCATTTTTATCATTATTACAAATAGAACAATTATCAACACCACCACTGTTATCATCAAAAAAATCCTTTACATCATCATCATGTAATGTATATCATAAAAATATCAAATACTTTTTTGTTTATATGGCAATTAATATACTTTATTTCATTATTATTGCCTTTTATGTAATAATTATCAATATTAACATTAACATTATGCTTATTATTGTCATTGTGATCAACGTTATAATCGTTGTAAGCACTATTTCAATATAAACATCATCATTTAAGTTGATATAACAATAATAGATTTCTCAGTTAACCTTATTAATATCATCGTCTTTGTCAACATTTTCATTATTATCTCTGTTCTCATCAATTTCATCATTATCATAATGTTTTCACATTCTTAATTATGGTCAATTTTATCTTATTTATTACTGTTATTATCATTTTTATGATTGTCATCATAAATATGTACAACACTATCAATGGCATGATCATCATATTGTTGATCATTATTATCATCACTGACATCCTCGTTAACATTTTTATGACATGATAATCATTATGATCATTATCTGCCTCATTTACATTACTATTCTAATCATTGTTGCTATGATTTTTTTTCTTATTGTGAATCTTCTTTTCATGTCTAGCATAATTCTAATCATTATTATTGTTAGCAATACTATTGTTTTCATCACTCTTATTATTGGTATCTTTTTTATCATAAATTGGTATCTTTTTTATCGTAATCATCATTATTATTAATATTATCATCTTATCATCATGTTTATTATTATTATCATCTTAATTTTTAGTATCATAATCATCCAATAAATTATTATTATCAAAATGACTTACAATATTATAATTGTTATCATAATGATGATTTTTATTGTTTTCATAATCATTTTATTTATTGATAATATCAGCATTATTATATTTATTATTATCACAAAGTCATTATTGCAATCAAGGCAATCATTATCATCATTATACGTAATATATATTTAAACATGATTAACATCACCATGTGATTATAAAATTATAATCATAAAATTTAACATCATCATTAGCATCATTTTTGTAATTAACATGACATTGTGAATATTCTTATCATCATAATGACAAAACCCTGAGCGAAGAAAAGCATGAATCAGAGATGTCGATTACAAGCGCGACCGAACCGCATCGATAACAAACAAATTGACACGCATTAAGCAAACTGTTTAACGCGAGAGTATACAACAAGAAAAAGAATGCATACAATATACCACAAGACGAACAGATACAAGAACACCTAGAAAAATGCTCGGGTTTGAACAAAAAAATTGATGCGACGCTCAATGATACAGTTAATAATTTTTGAACAAAGATTTTATGGCAAAAGTCAGAATTAAAATTAATGCGTGGAAAACCAATATTACCACAGATTAAGAACAAAACAAGCACCCAGATAATACAATCAATGACCCACACTCAACTAATCAATCATATGAGGAGATCGACTTAAGTCGCAGGGTTAACCCAAACGCTGATAATAATAGCCCACAAACCGAGCCAATAACAAATCTTAATAAAATAATAATAGACACATCAGAAAACTAATAAAATAAAAGAGATTTTAAGACTCAAAAATGCGGACTTCACTGCGTGGAGCCACACGAAAAGTTTTTGCCAACGGACGTCTCTCTTGATAGAAGATGTCATTTCCATTGTTTAATTCTTTTTGATGGCCTCACAATCTCAGCAACAAAACTAAGAAGCGCTCTTTGTAAATCAAAATGGATGCATAAAAGTAGCAATTGAAAGAATCAGTAGACATCCTTTAAAGGAATAATGCATCCAGTGACAGAAAATGCGCTTTTATATGAGCCTTAGAGTATCATAAAAACACATGTATTCACTTTTAAGTGACTTCGAATAAGATTTTTTACCAGCATTTTATAGAAATAAGAGCGAAAAATTTTTAACTATATACTCAGAAAATCAGCACTACCAAGCCCTTATAAAAGAAAACCATATTACACAAAAAAGGCCTGATGATAACGAAAGCCAAGAGACTAGGCCAGAGAAGCACCCGTAGAGATGTAAGGAATTAGGACAAAATTCGGATGATGATAATATTGACGAGCTATAGGAGAATAAAAAAAAGCGGTAAAAGCGACATGAGGGGTAAAAAAACAAAAAAACAACGCAGGTTACCTGCATCTGAACCCCTACCACCACTAAAGCATATATCGGCACACAACTTGCAGGGTTCATCCGATTAATCACCAGAGACTGACATAAAGCAAGTCAATGACCCAAATAAGGCCCTCGTAGAATCACGAAGCAAAGCAGAAACTGACATAAGACATGTTAAACTTAGGAGCCCTAGCAAAATACGATGTATGCAGGATAAGGCTTCCTCAGAAACTACCACGATAAGGACCATAAGAAAATGAGGACCCACCACAACTCCAAAAAGTAAAAAAAGTTGAGAATCACCCATTTAGATATTAGGAAGATTAGACTTCCAACTTAATAACGGATAACGTCCCTCATACCAAGACCATTGACGCACTTTATGAACGTGGCTATATAGACCTATAAATTTTAAACAATAAAACTAAAGACGTTGGGAACGTAATGCTCTTAAAAAACAGAAAAGTTAACGTGATAGGCATATACGTAAAAAAAGACTTTGACAATACTAGCTAAAATCTTACATTAAAAATGTTTCGTGTCTCTTAAAGCACTAGTTATGGAAAATAGAATAAAAAATATAGAAAAAGTTGAAGACCTTGCACTTTTAAACATAAATCAGCGGCGATATTAAGTGGAGGAAATCCAAGAAATTTTTAAAAACTCCAAAGTAGCTATACTATACACAAATAAACTTGTAGTACCGCCGTCCGACAGCGTTATAAGGGCATAAAACACTACCACGAATCGGCAGTTGGCGGACACAGAGGCATAAACAAAACTGACAATAGGATTGCAAAATATTTTTACTGGAGTAATGTGCGACCAAATGTAAAGCAATGCGAACTTGGCTGTAAATCGTGTAAAATCAAGAATCTTGCATTGGTAGTAACAAAACAAGCAATGATTATCACATATACTCTGAATAGGCCCTATAAATACATATCTATCGAGGTCTACAAGCTTGTGAATAAGCCCTTGAAACACGGAAACACCCATGTACTGTCAATTCAAGACTGATTGAAAAAATTACCCGTACTTGCTCAAGTACAGAAAGTCACAGCCAGTGAGACAGCAAGGTCGCTAATTGACAAATTCATAGCAGATTTTGGCGCACTGGAGAAATTATTATCGGATCGCGGAGCCTACTTTATGAACAAACCTATGGAGGGATTTGCCAGATCATTAAAAATTGGTAAAATAGGGGGTACTGTTTACCTCCAATAAAGTAGCGGCGCAATTAAAAGGAAGCACCACGTCTTCTGCGAATATCAAAAAACATATATCGACAAAAATGTTAAAATAGGATGAACTTTTACACCTATGCGCCCTCGCTTATAATACATCAGAGCAAAAAAGTACAGCATACACGCCTTATCAACTACTTTTAGGGCAGGAAGATTGCATACCATCAAGCTTCCAGTGCTGAAAATTTGATGAAACATATGAAAAGTACTTTATATAAATAGTTGAGTCTCTAAAAGAAACGGGCACTATAGAAGCCATGAAACAGGTACAATCAAAATTCCGTTCAAAATACTATTATGACAGGAAACTTAACACTTAGTTATTGATGAAAGGGGAGTAAGTGTTTATCCTTAATGAACCGTTAAAAGGCAAATACGACAAGGAATATAAAGGACCCTGTAAGATCTTGGAAATAAATTATAAAAACCATAACGTAAGGCTTCAAAGAGGCGAAAAGTTAGAGTTACCCATGTAGATAAAATAAATAAAACCTGCATACTCAAAGCGCCTACATAAAATGAAAAAAATAGCTCAAACTTGTTTATGCAAATAAATAAAAAAAAAAGGATCCGGAAATAACCCTTTTAAGATTTATGTCGCGGCCCCGGATACTTGACAAATAGAATATTGGCATAATTATTATTTAATATACATAATAAATAAATAAATAAAAGAAATAAAAGTGAAAAATTTAAAATATATAGATAATAATAACAAATCTGTAACAGTAATGAAAAAAAAACGTATTAATCTGAAATTATTATAATGAATTTTACTCACATTCAGGTACGTCGCAAAAATAGGAGAAGAAATAAAAAGTTTATGAAATTTTTAAAACAGCGCAATGGCTATTTTTTTGAGTTGCGGGATGATTGAGTAATTAAATGATAAATAAGTTTATATTTGACAACTCTTATATCATTTTGTTAGTTTGCATGGTGCCCTCTTGCATTAAAAAATAGTAAAGAATCAAAACATAAAATAAGAACAAAAATAGTTTTATAAGTCACAATGATCGAATGCAAAAATGAAATCTAGTAATGGTAGTGATGGTATCGCAATAACATACAAAACAATAATTGAATGATACATATTACTGCAAGAACAATAGTAGGATTAGGAACGCAGAAACATCACGTAATTTTAGCATGAAAATAAAATCTTAATTATTAACAGAAAAAATAAAGTGTTATTGCAAAAAAGTAAGAAATATAATAAAATAATAAAAAACATGATATATTAAAGACGACAAATATATTTAAGGGGTATGTTGATTAATCGTTTGTTAGGTTTGTTATTAACGATGGTGGCACATACAAATTATTTTATTAGTCAGGCACTCATTTATAGTCCCTTCTTTAACATTTTACGAACAATCCCAGTTACCTAAGTAAACTTCACCCGCAACAGAAAAAATCAATGAAAAAAAAAATGTGTTTTATCATCGTTTAAGCTAGGAAATGGAGAACCTTTTTGCTCATAAATAAAAAAGTATGATCAGACGTTAGTTTATGAGAACCAAATTAAATAGTTATCGGCAGAAAGCTATAAATAAAATTAAAAAAAAAAAAAAAAAACAAAAAAAAAAAAAAAA